>JAKCPI010007814.1:0-52395 GCA_023213315.1 Euborellia annulipes
GATAGTTAAAGTTTCTTAATATGAAATTTGATTTAACGAGAAATTTATTTGTTGATTAAAGAAATTTTATTTATCCTACACCTTGAATAAATAAATATTTTTATAGCTAAGTTTTATGGGATTAGTATGATTTAATTAAATTTTTTTTTTTAATATTAGTCATAAAATTTCTTATAATCTTTCAATAATTTTAGCCTAATACTAGAGTACATACAATTCATCAACAACGTAATTGCTTTTTACTTTTTTTGTTATATTTATATTTATTTCTTACTAATCCTGTACTATTGATTATTTTAAATGAGACAAAAAATTGCTGCCTTGAAATTAAAGTCAAAAAATCTGGTGTGGCTGGTAGCACAGCGTACAACTTCAGAAATTGAAAGCTTGTCACTACAGATTTATTGTATCGAGATATAGTATATTTATTTTTCTACATCAGTTAGGAAATTTATAAACAGGCGAAAATATTTATATTTTGTTACCACTTTTCCTATCAAGTACAAGAGTAAAATGTGCTTCAAACTTAAGTCTTTGCGAAAACCATTTACAAATGTATTGTAATTTTAGAAAACCGTTTGAAAATTAGAGTGCAATTGTGTGGTAATTTTAGAATTCCCAAACTTCTTTCGAAAAAATACAATTTTTAACGAAAATTACTATACAATAGGTTTGTTTGTTTCAAGCCCGACTTGGATGGGCACAAGTAGCCCAAGCCCACATTTTCCCAGATACACGCCTTCTCACGCCCTTGCTATGTGAAAACTAACATAGCCCTCAGGCTACTTTTGGATGCTCTTGTGCTGTTCTGGGGTGTGCTTTGGGCTGCCCCGAAACCTTACCCAGACAAAACACGACTCGCACATGTTTTCCTTCAATTAGCATATGTTCCCGCCTACTTGTCGATAAAGTAGTAAGCCACTTTATCACCCTAAAAACTCAATAACCTTAAGGTAGCAACTCTTCGAAGCGAACATGAGTTTTTCTAAAAAAATTGTACCGCGCTAACTTCAAGCTGCAGAACTTTCTCTTACCCTATATTTACACATGCTCTGAATCACGTGTTCGTCACGCTGGCAGCCAAATCGAGAAAATCAAACACCTGGGAGCGGGCAAGTGCTTGCCAGGCTCCGCCCACTTGCTTGAGGGGCTGTACTAGGGAACTTGCCCATGGATGCTCAATTTTGATCCAAACACCTGGGATATTACCCAAGGTTACCCAAGGATAGAATCAAACTAAGAGGAAGTTACCCTAACTCCGCCCACTTTTTTAATCAAACAACGTTTTAAGCACATTTCGGGCAATGGGCATCCAATGTGCATCCAATTGCGAAAAACGAACAAACCTAATGTATGTAAAATTACAATACATACTCTATTTTTCAAAAAAAAAAAAAAAAAAAAAAAAAAAAAAAAACAATGTTTTTTTGTTGTAAATATTTGAATTTAATTTATTGAAAACTTGTACGATTGTAGTTTAATTAATCGAAATATTCATTAGCGAGTTGGTTATTTGGGTTGACTATCTTCCAAAAAAAAACTAATCAAAATTTATGATTCTACATTCAGAAAAAAATATGAATATATTTCATTAAGCCCTTTTCTAGGTTTTTGATAAAGGCCAAATTAATTATTCTAATTGAATAGTCTATCCTAATTTGGAAAAAAATGAACAAGTCCTTGTGAGATGATTATCTTTGAAAGCATGGGAAAATGTTCAAATACCAAATAATAAACAAAGCTTATTAGCTTTCATATATAAAATTGCACTTCTGACCTTTTTTTTTCGTTGGCAGAGAACTTTATGATATAATCAAAGGAAGTAAATTTAATTTTTAATTGAATGAACTTTAGAGAAGAAAGAATAATCTTATTTGAAAGGGAAAATATACATTTTTTTAAGGGCATTAATATACAAAATAAAATTGAGTGAAATGTATTTATTGTTGATAAAAAAATTTCACAAAGGTGAGAAAGATCTAAAAGTGATTTTATTTTTATGGTAAGGTTACTTTTTAGTAGTATAAAGTTAAAAAAAAAAATATTAATTTTAGCGTGTTTTGAAATACTAAATTTTCCTTGTAAATGATAACTACTATGCATTTATCTACTACGAATTAATAACTCGAAAAGGGACCCGAGTATTTTTCCTGGACTCTCCATAATGTCCTCTATAAGGCTGCAAAATTTCGTTTCAAAATTCCAACGGAAGTTGGTCAAACAGAGCGTGACAGACGGACAGACAGACAGACAGACACTCCATTATATATATAGAAATTTATAAATTTATGCGTTCAAATATTTACAACAAAAAAAACATTTTAAAATTATAATTTTTTTCGAAAAATAGAGTATATATTGTAATTTTACATACATTGTATAGTAATTTTCGTTAAAAATTGTATTTTTTCAAAAGAAGTTTGGGAATTCTAAAAATACAACACTATTGAACTCTAATTTTCAAACTGCTTTCTAAAATTACAATACATTTGTAAATGGTTTTTGCAAAGACTTACTAAATTTAGTATCTTTTTGTTTTTGAAATTTGCTTTCTACACAATTGTAAAAATCTGGTGTGACTGGCGCACAGCACTTAACTTTCTCTTACCTTCGGTAATCGAAAGTTGTGTACTGTGCTTGTCACACCAGATTTTTTGTGTCGACATGTATTTAGTTTCCGACAGTAGGGTACAATTGAATTCAAGATGTAAAATTTATAAGTATGGGAAAATATTTATATTTTGATACCATGGCAACCATTTCTCCTATCTTTTCTATGGAGTACAAGGGTAAAGTGGTATTCAGAAGATTTCAATCACAAAATGAGAATATACATTTTAAAGAGCATCTAAAAAATAATTGATTTTTGAATTTTAAAAAAAATCGTTGGAGCAAATTTTGAGAAAATCGAAAAAAACTGAAAAAGTACATCAGTAAAGTACTAGTAATCTTTGGCCGATTTTGATTAAAAGCTTATTTTTCCGGTCCAGGAGGGTGTTTAACTTAAATATAAAATTTCAGCCTCATAGCTCAATTCCTTCATGCTTAAAATTGAACACAGACACACCCACCCACACACCCACACACACACAGACAGACCATGTCGCGAAAACCACTTTTTTGGATTCAGGGGACCTCAAAACGTGAAGATCCATCAAAATCTCGACATCGAATTTTTGACATGAATCCAATACTTTCTCTCTATATATATATTACATATATACATAGGTAAGAGAAAGTAAAAACAACTAAATTTTTTTTTTTAGAGAATACATAGGCCTAAATAATATCTGAACCCAGGGTGACAATCAATGATGTAAAATTTAATTATTTGTAAACAACAAGTGACCGGCCTGTGGGCTGTCATTATCGAAAAATTATCAAAAACTCATGTGGGTGATCGCACAGTACACAAACTTCTTATCTTCGATAATTGAAAGTTGTGTTCTGTGCTTTTCACACATATATTTATTAATAGTTTCCGCCTGCTGAGTGGCGAAAGTCCGAAATTCAACAATTCGCGTAAAAGGCGTTTGAAAATTTGAATTTAATTATTTTCTCTTTATTTATATATTACAAATATATAGGTAAGAGAAAGTAAAAAAAAAAAATAACTATTTGTAGGTTTGAAATTTATTATTATGACTTTTTGCTAAGTTTTTCTATTAATATAATTTATGACGTAGGTGATGATGCCTTATTCGAATTACGAGTTTGAGTGTGTATCCAATTTAAAGCATGGAGGAATTGAGCTAGGAGGTAGAAATTATATATTTAAGTTAGGCACTCCCATGGGACGTGACACGAAGCTTTTGAACAAAATCGACCAAAGAGTACTAGTACTTTACTGATGTAGTTTTTCAGTTTTTTTTTTTATTTTCTTAAAATTCGCTCAATGATTTTGATTAAAATTAAAAAATTCAATTATTTTTTAGATGCTCTTTAAAATGTATATTCTCATTTTGCCATTGAAATCTTCTGAAGACCACTTTACTCTTGTATTTCATAGGAAAGATAGAAATGGTTGTCATGGTAACAAAATTTTCCCATGTTTATAAATTTTATATCTTTAATTCAAATGTACAGTACTGTCGGAAACTAAATATATGTCGACACGAAAAATCTGATGTGACAGGCACAGAACACAACCTTACCGAAGGTAAGAGAAAGTTGTGTGCTGTGCGCCAGTTACACCAGATTTTATGAAGTGTATCCTTGTTAAGGACATCAAAATATGAATTAAGATTTAAAAGGATTGTATTATAATTTGAGCAAAATATCAGCAGCCTACCCAAGTGGGTTTAAAAATTGATTAAAGGACAAGTAAAGTTGGCGTAATAAAAATCTGGTGTGACTGGCGCACAGCACACAACTTTCTCTTACCTTCGGTAATCGAAAGTTGTGCACTGTGCTTGTCACACCAGATTTTTCGTGTCGACATGTATTTAGTTTCCGACAGTAGGGTACAATTGAATTCAAGATGTAAAATTAGAAGTATGGGAAAATATTTATATTTTGATACCATGGCAACCATTTCTCCTATCTTCCCTATGAAATACAAGAGTAAAGTGGTCTTCAGAAGATTTCAATCGCAAAATGAGAATATACATTTTAAAGAGCATCTAAAAAATAATTGATTTTTGAATTTAAAAAAAAATCGTTGGAGGAAATTTAGAGAAAATCGAAAAAAACTGAAAAAGTACATCAGTATTCAACCTAACTTATAAAAAATTACAAAATAAAATCTATATCAAAACATTTTTTTTTTTCTAGAATCTCTTCGTCAAAATCCGCCGGTACCCTTTCTAAGCAGACGAGTCACAAAACCAGTACAAATGAAATGTGGCGGCAAAGATGGAAGTCAAACGGTGACTCTGGAGAAGGACCTGAACATCATCGTGCCACTTGTAGCGCTTCATCATGATCCTAAATATTTCCCAGACCCGGAGAAATTCGATCCTGATCGATTCCTTGAAGAAAACAAAGCGAAACGTCCTCAATTTTCTTATCTACCTTTCGGCGAAGGGCCAAGAAATTGTATCGGTAAATATTAGATAGGATATTAAAATAAAATTTGAATATTTGAAATTTTTTTCTTAATTTCCAGGCGCTCGATTTGGACGTCTTAATTCTAAATTGGCGTTGGCTCTTCTATTGCACAATTACACGTTCACATCCTGTGCAAAAACCCCGAAGAAATTGATTGAAGATCCGATCACTGTAGTGAGGTCTTACAAGGACCCTTTCTATTTCACCATCAACAAGAGGAGAAGAAATTGAAAGAGCTGTTCTTGGAGTCTGGAATTTCCGTTTTTTCTTGTTTTTGTTAACCGAATTCCAATTCTCTTCTGTATATAACTAGGATTAATATGAACTCTCGTGGTGAAGGAATTGACAACGTTGGTTCGATTCCATTTAAGAAAAAAAATATGTATTATTCGAATATTGTAAATACTAGCATGTCTTCGAGGGGTTCTATACATATCGAATTTGTATTTGATTAAAAAATTTATTTTTTAATAACCATTCTTACTGGATTGAATGTAATGCATTTAAGAGAGTGGGTTTTTGATTTTCCTAGCATTTATTAATAAAAAGTCTGGTGTGACTGTCGCACAGCACACAACTTTCTCTTACCTTCGGTAATCGAAAGTTGTGTACTGTGCTTGTCACACCAGATTTTTCGTGTCGAGGTATATTTAGTTTCCGCCGATATATTAGAATTCAAAATGTAAAATTTATAAACATGGGAGAATGTTTATATTTTGTTACTATAGCAACCATTTCTCCTATCTTTTCTACGGAGTACAGGAGTCAAGTGGCTTCAGAAGGTTTCAATGACAAAATGAGAACATACATTTGAAAGAGCATCTAAAAAATAATTGATTTTTGAATTTTAATCAAAATTGTTAGAGCAAATTTAGAGAAAATCGAAAAAAACTGAAAAAGTGCATCAGTAAAGTACTAGTACTCTTTGGTCGATTTTGTTCAAAAGCTTCAGATCACGTCCCATGGGGACCCGCCCCGCCTAACTTAAATATAAAATATCAACTTCTTAGCTCTTTTCGTTCTTGAGATATAATTTGTTCACAGACACATACTCACAGACAGACCATGTCGCGAAACCACTTTTTTGGATCCAGGGGACCTCAAAACGTATATATCTGTCAAAATCTCGACATTGAATTTTGACATGAATCGAATACTTTTTCTTTATTTATATAGATGTAAGAGAAAGTAAAAATCTGGTGTGACTGGCGCACAGCACACAACTTTCTCTTACCTTCGGTAATCGAAAGTTGTGTACTGTGCTTGTCACACCAGATTTTTCGTGTCGAAATATATTTAGTTCCCGACAGTACGGTACATTTGAATTCAGATGTAAAATTTATAAGTATGGGAAAATATTTATATTTTGTTACCATGGCAACCATTTTTCCTATCTTTCCTATGAAACACAAGAGTAAAGTGGTCTTCAGAAGATTTCAATCGCACAATGAGAATATACATTTTAAAGAGCATCTAAAAAATAATTGATTTTTGAATTTAAAAAAAAAATCGTTGGAGCAAATTTTGAGAAAATCGAAAAAAACTGAAAAAGTACATCAGTAAAGTACTAGTAATCTTTGGCCGATTTTGATTAAAAGCTTATTTTTCCGGTCCCGGGGGTGTTTAAGTTAAATATAGAATTTCAACCTCGTAGCTCCAATTCCTTCATGCTTAAAATTGAACACAGACACACACACACACACACCCACCCACCCACCCACACACCCACACACCCACCCACCCACCCACCCACACACAGACAGACCATGTCGCGAAAACCACTTTTTTGGATTCAGGGGACCTCAAAACGTGAAGATCCATCAAAATCTCGACATCGAATTTTTGACATGAATCCAATACTTTCTCTCTATATATATATATTACATATATACATAGGTAAGAGAAAGTAAAAAGAGAAAGAGATATTTTCAATGTCAATAAAGAGATAGAGAGATTGCAAAGATGCATTCCATCATCGGACATACCATATGATATCAGAGAGATTATATAAAGGAGAAGGACAGACAGAGAGATGAGTTGTTAAAGCGAGCGAATTCGGTTTGAAGTGAAGCTGACATGCAATGCAATAAAAGCTTCACTTCCCCTTGTAAATGCCTGCCTGCCTGCCATACTCTCTCTCTCTCTTTATCCAATCTCCCATATTTAATTAATCTATTCACCAGGGAATAAAATAAAAAAAAAATAATAATAAAATCAATGCTTGTACGTATATTCTAAAATTATATTTTACGCGAAATAATCTGCTAAAATATTTATACATAATTGAAATGAATAAATCAATATTTAAATATTGAGATTTATGTATATATTTAAGTTTAAAATTTGTACATCCAACACGTTAAATTTTCAAGTCTTTTTTTTTTTTAAGTGAAACTTTTATTTGATCCTCTCAAATTTTTATCAGCATGACGCGTTACAAGCCGTGACTTGACGTCAAGGCCGTGACGCTAAAATCATGACGTCACAAGCCGTGGCGACAAAAATAGGAAAGTTGAAATTTAATATAATTATATGACGAATTATAAAAAAATAATTGTAAGATTTAATTATTCAATTTATAAATTGATAAAATATAATTTTTAAAATAATTTAAAATGATTCAATTACTAAATAAATATTGTTCTCAGTTTTTAACATGCGTTTATTGATTTCCCATTTTCCAATTATTAAGTTAAGATTAAAAACGCGATTTTAATACCCCTAATTGAATATTTTTCTGAAAATTTTCAGTTAAATGCCTACGATCCGAAAAAAAAAGTTTCACTCGCATCGTGGTTTCATAAAACCACACAATGATTTTTTTTTTTTAAATTGGTCCATGAATGAATTGAGTTTATTTGATTAGAAAGTGAATTGTGCAACCCGCAACCTCTAGAATAAATATTTCCTTCAATGAAGTGCACTTCAAAAAATAAACAGGTTAAACTCACAGCGCACCAAAAAGGGTCAGGGATTTATTTTTTAAGATTTTAAATTTAAGGTATTGGTGAAAAAAAAAATTTCAAAGTAGTTTTTTGATATGAAAAATAATTTATGGGATAGTTGCTTCAAATTTGTTCTTATACAGTCTGCGCCACAATTGCCTGATGTGCTCGAGAGTGGTTAGGCAACCAAAATGCCTAGCCGTCTTTAAAGTAGCATTTTCCACTTCAGTTGCATTATTTGGTTTGGGTTACTAAGCTCAAGGCTCCATTATCGAGCATTTAAGGCACTTGTGGCGTCGACTGTACGCCATCTCATCTTTGCAAGTGTTGGAGATATCGAGTGCCCTAGAAACTTAGTATGGACGGAGTGTTTATTAAATTTATATTAACGAAGGGTATTTTTTTAGCAATAAAGCATAACAAACAAAGTGATTGCCTGGAATCATAATAATTATAACTCATCAATATAATTAAGATTTCGCTCGTCAAAGCCCGTTAATCCGGAGAATCTATGCTAAAAAAACGGCCTTATGAAGACAAGTCGAAACGGTGTTAAATATAATTAAAAAAATAAAAAGATGCGCTTGTAATCAACGGAAGAATAATTAAACAACTTAAGTCAAAATTATTACCGAGGGATTATGTCTTCATCGGTATTTTTTACCAATAAAGCAACTAATAAAATATGAGTTAGACATCAAATGAAATTGGATTTAATTTATATTAAAATTAAAAATGATAAATATATAACCGAGTGTTTTTTGTAAAGAATATTTTATCAAAATATTTCAACAAGATTTTATAAAAAATTGATTCTTTTTGACTCCATGAGATGAAAATAGAGAAAGTCTCTTCAATTAGGTTGGAGATTAAGGTGCTGTTAAATCAGATAAAATTTATTGAGATAAACTCCTAGCATATGGGAGGGTGTTTGACCTAGATTGATCTCAGGAAGAGCATTAAATGGCCTTCAAATTAATGATTCATTCATTCCTAACATGAAATCAGGAAGAGCACGTAGCGATTAGCTTAATTTTTTCAATAATCAGTGAAAACAATTAACTTTATATGCCAGATATTTTACTCCTTCGGTCCCAAATTAGTTGCTTCAAAATATAAAGTACTAGCCACTCCGCCCGCCTTCGGCTTTGCCCCTGGACATAAGTTGGCTCGGGCTCTCTTAAACAAGTGCCGGAGTTTTTCAGTCAATAAAAATACATATCTGGCTTATTAAAAAATAACTCTCTTCTATCTTAAAGAAGTATATATGGACCCTGTTACCTCTTATCTATATACACGATGCTTTTGAACAAAATCGGCCATAGAGTACTAGTACTTTACTTTTTCAGTTTTGTCAATTTTTTTCAAAATTCGGTCCAACGATTTTGATTAAAATTCATAAATCAATTATTTTTTAGATGATCTTTAAAATGTATATTCTCATTTTGCCATTGAAATCTTCTGAAGACCAATTTACTCTTGTACTCCATAGAAAAGATAGGAGAAATGGTTGCCATGGTAACAAAATATAAATATTTTCACATATAAATTTTGCTTGAATTCTAATATATCGGCGGAAACTACTCTCTAAAAACGAATTAGTAAAAAACTACTAATTCATAGTGAATAGTCACTTTTTTAAGATGTGCAAAGTAGACCACCCGTAAATAGTGGATATCCACTTTTTCAATTAGAAAAAAAACTTATTAATATGAAAAAAGGAATTTTCACTAATTGAATAAGTGAATTTTTAAAAAAATAATGACCAAAAAAAAAAAGAAATGTTTAAGATATATGAAATAAGGTGCGATCACACCGGGACCTTAACTTGTGTTTACTGACTCGAGTTCTAGCCGAATCCGAATTGAGACCCCCCCCACGGAGTCTGGACCCACTTAAACTTGACTTAGTTTTACTTCTCTGTTATTTGCTATATAAGTATGTCGCTGATGTTAACAATGCTTTTTACTTGAATGTTACTATATTCCTTCCCAGCAATTTATTTCTAAATAAACTTAATAAAACTAATTATCGTTATATCAAGAAATATATTTACTAAATTTTAAGTAAAAATATTTCTTAATTGACTATTTAAAAAATAATATTTTATTAATTTAAAAAAATTTGGAATCTATTTGTTTTGACTTGACATTACATATTTCCTGCAATTTTTAACAAAAAATACAAGTTATCTCAATATTATTATTTATTTGTATTATTATTACTTAAATAAAGCCTTATATTGCCAAAAATGTCTTTATTAAGGAACCGATCAAACAGCTGGTCGGCCATGTTGGCTTCTCAGACAGCCGGAATTGAATGAACTACTTTTTGAATTAGTAAAAAATAACTAATCTAAAAGTAACCAATAAATTTACTAAATATCTTAGTAGATTCTACTCAAAATGACTAAATTTGGTGTAATTTTCTTACCTACTATTTGAATAAGTATAAATTCTACTAATTCGTTTTAAGAGAGTAGAGATTCAAATTATTACTACGTTACTCCCTGGTCCATGTACTATATGTGTACTTAATTTCAAATAGATTCATTGAAAATTGTGGATTTCTATGGAACATATTCATACATACATACATACATTTTTCCCATTTCATTTTTATATACACACAGTATAGATAATAGATAATGTGTGATTGATTGGCTTAAAGGGATTTGTTAGTCATTTGTTTTTTTAAAACAAAAATGAATATTGGCGTTTTCGCTGATTCATTGACGCACCTTCTCAAAGGCCTATTTAATATTTTTATATCTGCTAACTAATAAATAATTATTTTTTTTTCTCTCTTTTCTTTCAGGTGAGTGTGTCGACTGTACTTGGCGTTTGTTATTTATTTATTCATTTTCAAACGTGTCAACGAATTCTTACGTGAGTTTTATATTTCGTTATTATTTTTTAAGAATTTTTTAAATGATCGCCATAAAAAAAAAAAAGAGATTTATTATAATCGCTTAGATAGGCTATTTACACGTGTCTTTTTTTTAATTAAAAAAAAAAAAAAACAAAAACACACAAGAACAAAAATAATTTGCAATTCATTTTCAATTTAGAAGCATTTCTGCTATTTGTTTAAACAATTGTTTTTTTTGTTGATGAGCCAAGCGTTGCATGATGCCTGGGAATCGAACCCAGGATCTCCAGCCTATCGGTGTAAAGGGAAGCAAACCGATGCCCAGGGATTCTGGGTTTAATTCCCACAGGTCTTTTGGCACTTGGAGAATGATTAATTACCATATTAGGAAGGTAATATTTGATTTTAATTAAATAGTGCTTTTCTGGACAAATGGGTAAATTTCCGAGGACAAAATTTAGCAAAAAAAATAAAAAATAAAGAAATTTGAAATATCTTATCTCTATATATAATAGCGGTGTGTCCGTCTGTCTGTCCATCTGTCACTCTCAGGTTCTCTCTCTCATGCAGGGCCGGATCTAGGGGGGCAGTGGGTGCGTGTGCCTCGGGCGGCAGATATGAGGGGGCGGCAATTAAAGAAAGATTTACTAAAAAAAGGTAAAATGATATGAATTTTGTATAGAAAATTTTAAGGAGTGGGCGGCAAATTAAATTTTGCCCCCCCCTAAAAAATCTATTAGTTCCGGCCCTGCTCTTAGGTCAATGAGAACTTTAGGCTCCTTTAAGGAGAGATATTTTAATTATCTGCTAAATGAGCAGAAACGTCTATGATAATGACCGACGGGGAGGATTGCGTTGGTAGTGAGAAGAGAAGCACTACAAATTTTATATTTAAAATTGTAATTTTTATCGTGCTCCAGGAGACAAAATCAACAAAAGTCTCGGAGAAGAATGTCTGGACCCTAAATAATATATATTCATAACGGTTATCGTAAATGTCTTATATGGCCTGAGTTGCCGAAAAGACAGTGTGAATGTGTGTGTGAGTGTGAGTGTGAATGAGAAAAAAGTATGAATGTTTAAAAAAAAAAAAAAAAAAAAAAAAAACAAAAGTCTCAGAGCATTTTATTAATAAATTTCTTTCTTTCTCTCTCTGTTTGACCAACTTCCCGTTAGAATTTTGAATCGAAATTTTGTAGTCTTATAGAGGACGTTATGGAGAGCCCCGGAAAAATACTCGGACCCCGATTAGATTTGTACAGATAAATGTATTTTAATTAATTTTGCACCATAATATAAAAATATGAAATAAAAAATCCAAGTAGAAAATAAAATAAATAAATAAATAAAAGGAGAGGAGGTAGGGGAGGGGGAGGTAGAATTTCCTGAGGTCTGAAATACCATTTTTCAATTATTTACACCATAGAGAAGCGTACGTTTAAAATGACGTTATTTTAAATTTTATTAAAATCGGGTGAGAGATTTGTGAACCTCTAATAAGGGGGCGTTCCCTACCCCTAATTTGATATAATGATATCCTAAAACCACCCCTGGATAATTTTCTACCCATTTAAAAAAAAAAAAAAACTCCATGAAAATAGGACCAGTAGTTTCGGAGTCTATGCAAATAAAACCTGGTGTGAGAAGTTGGTGACGTCACAACTTGTAACGCGACATGCTGATAGTTGGGCGAAAAAATTTGTGTCGATAAAATTAAAGTTTCACTTAGTAGATGTTACAAATGTGGATTTTATAGCTCGATAATCGTTAATAGGCAAATAAAAGAATAGCAGCTAAAATTATTTCATTTATTGACCCACTAGGCTGACGTTTCGGTCATGGTCAAGACCATCCTTAGAGCTATAACAATATAAAGTATTTATATATATATATTTTTTTTTAATTATTTGTGAAATTTTACAAATTATAACATTACCTTACCATGACCGAAACGTCAGCCTATGAAATAATTTTAGCTGCTATTCTTTTATTTACCTATTAAAGTTTCACTTTAAAACCGAATTCTGGGGAAAACTCGGTTTTTGAAAATATAGCCAAAGTCCGGTTAACCGGTTTCCCCTTTCAAACCCTAATCTCGACACAAAAAATCTAGTGTGCGTTAAGTCACACCAGAGTTTTTTTTAAATATTAAAATATGTAATTGATTGAAAAAGAGGATCCTCTTACGCCAACGGGCCAAGTACAAAGAGGGGAATTCGCTAATTAAAATAAAATAAATATTTTAGTGAAAGCATTCATTGTTTCAATATACTTTGTCAAGGGGAATTATTTTGCAATTCACCAAACTCTATTTTTTTTTAATAAATAATTTTTTTAACGAGTCATTAAACCATTCATATATATGGTGTGTGTGTGTGTGTGTGTACATTTGATTTAAAGCATTCTCGTTCCAATTATGATTTCTTCTTCTTCTTCTTCTTCTTGTTTAAAGTTGAGTAAAAAAAAGATTTCCGAATAGAAAGTGTTTTTTTTTTTTTTTTTTTTTTTCGCCAAGTGAAATCATTTTGCCTCTCCTTCTCTTTTTTACACTCTCTCATAACAATTTATCCAATCTGCTGCATCAAAGGATTTTTATTAAATAATACTACTAACTCACAGGGAAAGAAAAAAATAAATAAATAAATAAACAAGAATGTGAATGAACCTGCTGCTATATTATAATTAACTTTTTCTCTTATTTTTATGTGAATTTACATGGATGTTTTTTTTTTTTTAATTAAAGTTGGGACTAGTCACATCGGATTTATAATGTTTTTAATTTAAATTAATCAAAAACACTAGAAGTTCGATAAGCACTTATAGTTTTTTATTTATTTATTTAATTTCTCCAGCTGACATTTCGGTTCTATATTTAAACCATCTTTAATTCTGGCAAAAAGTCTTTGTATGGATTTGCCAGTTCTGAAGATGGTTCAAACGGAAACGTCACCTGTGCAAAAGAAATAAATAAAAAAAAATCTGGTGTGACTGGTCGCACAGCACACAACTTTCTCTTACCCTCGGTAATCGAAAATTGTCTTCTGTGCTTGCCACGCCAGATTTTTCGTGTCGACATATATTGGGAAAATATTTACCATGGCAACCATTTCTCCTATCCTTCCTATGAAAAGTAAAATGTTCTTCAAAAGATTTCAATGGCAAAATGAGAATATACATTTTAAAGAGCATCTAAAAAATAATTGATTTTTGAATTTTAATCAAAATCGTTGGAGCATATTTTGAGAAAATCGAAAAAATCTGAAAATCTTCATCAGTAAAGTACTAGTACTCTTTGGCCGATTTTGATTAAAAGCTTATTTTGCACGGTCCAGGTGGGTGCATAACTTAAATATAAAATTTCAACCTCGTAGCTCAATTCCTTCATGCTTAAAATTGAACACACACACACACACACACACCACAGACAGACCATGTCGCGAAAACCATTTTTTTGGACTCTGTGGACCTCAAAACGTGAAGATCCATCAAAATCTCGACATCGAATTTTTGACATGAATCCAATAACTTTCTTACTATATATATTAACATATATAGAGGTAAGAGAAAGTAAAAATAAATATAAGTACTTTTGGAGCTACCCTCTATTAGTATTATCACATCACTGCTATACAATAGCGCAGCGGTTCCCAACCTTTTTTGATGTGCGGCTCCGTAAAAAAAAAAAAAAAAACGCTGTGGCCCACAGTATACAGGGTGTTTCAAAAAAAGACTTTACAACTTTGAAAATTCATATAAATTTATAGAAAGAACCTAGAGAGGTGATTGTAGTGTCAATTTGTAGAGAAACACATCAAGTTTTGACTCACCTAGAACTAGCGACAGTTGTGCGTTAAAGATGCTTGGCTTCATTGAACCCGAGCGAGCTAGCTCTGTGTTTTGGTTTGAAATTTTAAAGTCATATAAATTTATTAAAAGAAGCTACAGAGCTGGTTTTAGTGTTATTTAAAGAGAAACACATCAAGTTTTTTTTTTTTTTTTTTTTAACTCAAACTAGAGATGTTCTTCCTTGGTTATCCTCCACACATCCCATCGGTAGTCAATTTCTTCCCATACTCTTTAGTTTGAGTTAAAAAAAAAAAAAAAAAAACTTGATGTGTTTCTCTACAAATTGACACTACAATCACCTCTCTAGGTTCTTTCTATAAATTTATATGAATTTTCAAAGTTGTAAAGTCCTTTTTGAAACACCCTGTATATATATTGATTGTTCCGTAAGACGCATCAAGTACAGTATTAATACCAATAAATAATCTATATTGAAACATATCATCTAGTGATAAGTCTCAGATCACTTAGTCATCTTCAGAAATAATTTAAGGGGGACCGGGAGCGAAGGTGTTACGCATGTTTTTCCCGATAAGAGGGCGTAGTGTGTCATAAAAAGTATGCCCAAAAAATCAAGTAATTCAAAAATTTGCCAAGAGATGTCAGAATGGTAGCTAATAATATTTAATGCATTTGGTTGATTTTCATTGATCTTTTAACAATAAATACTTTATAAATGTTATTATATATTATGTATCTTTTATAAAAGCATAAAAATATATAAATATAGGCCAGATACAGGCTAATAAGCGATCGCTGTTAGTCTAGCCTGTCATCTATTGCAAGAATGCTGAACTAATTTGACATTTGATTTTTAAATAAATCATCTAAGCTTATTTTAAAAATTTCATAATTAATATGTGATTAATAATAACAATAAATTCATTTTTAAATTTAAAAAAAATTAAAGATTATTGGGACAGATTGTTTTTTTGTATTTGCTTGATAACAAAAAAATTA
This sequence comes from Euborellia annulipes, assembly GCA_023213315.1. NCBI lineage: Eukaryota > Metazoa > Arthropoda > Insecta > Dermaptera > Anisolabididae > Euborellia > Euborellia annulipes. The sequence goes on from JAKCPI010007814.1 coordinate 15,672, forward strand.
ATTACGATAATTTTTTAATAAGTCATTAAAAAAATTATAGCTCGATGTCCCAATAATCTCTTAGGATGTGCAGCTAGTAGTGTATAAAAATAAAAATAATAAAGAAGAAATTGAAAGGATATTTTTGGATGAACTTGTGACGCAATATGATTAATAGGATTCGGTTTAATAAACGAGAAGTAGCTAATTTTGAAATGGAAATTGAAAAGAGAAAAGAAGAGAGAGAGAGGGAAGGGAGGGGAGAGGGGTGGGAGGGGGATTAATTAGCTAGAGGTATAGGATCTCCGGTCAGTCTGGCAAAACGGCTTTCGCTTTTCATCCGTACGTAAGCGGTTGTCCGGTCCCCCTCCCCTCCAACCTCTCCTTGTTTTTTTTTTTTTTTTTAAATAAATCAGTCTTGCACACGCTTAATTCCAATCACTTTTTCTTTTAATTTCATAGTAATTATTCAATTAGAACCGGGCGGAATAAAGAGAAAGAAACTTTTCAGCCTAGACGATAGGCAACCTAATAAACAGACAAGTTGTGCTATTGGTTTCAATTCAGGCGCGTCTCTTTTTTTATTTATTCATGGCCATCCATCTAAGACGAATGTGTTTAAAAGAATTCCCGTGAGATAGCGCCATTGATATAATTTTGCACATCTAAATCTAAATTAATTATGAAATAAATGTCGTAATAGAAATAATTGCTATTTCATTCTTTCTAAGTATACTAGCTGTACAGCCCGCTTGGACCTCCACTGAGTCCTTCTTCACTTCTACTTAAAGCCAGTGTGTAATTAATTTTATAAGAAAATTAGATAAGAATATTGCTGTTTAATTTAATATGGAGAGCGAATGGCACCCAAGAAAAATAAAATCAGATAAAAAAAAAACGGGTCGCACAGCACACAACTTTCTCTTACCTTCGGTAATCGAAAATTGTGTTCTGTGCTTGTCACACCACACTTTTTTACAAGAATAAAGTGTGCTTCAGAAGATTTCAATGGCAAAATAAGCATATATATATATATATATATATATATATAATTTTTTTTTTTAACACTCACATTTTCCCATTCACACACACATACACACAGTCTTTTCAGCTACTTAAGCCATATAAGACTTTAAACGACGACGATAAGGAGATAAGGAGACTTGAAACGATAACCATTATAAGGGTCATATACCAAATTTCATCGATCTAGCTGCTTTGGTTTTTAAGCAATCGTGTTCACACACACACACCCAGACGTAATTCCAAAAGAATATACGAGAAAGTCTCGGGGAAGTCATTTCCCATATTTTTTGTAAATATATCTTCTATTTTTTCTATATATATTTCCTTGGCAATTAATGAAATATGATCAAGGATCTTCAGATTTTTTAACTATTATTCCATCTTTCCATATGTTATTCTTAGTTTTCATTCTTACTTTTTGACCACTATTCAAATCCGGAAGTTCTCTGGCATGCAGATCATAGTAGTTCTTTATTTTTTTTATTTTTAAAATTTTTATTGTTTGAATGCTTTTTTGTGATTTCTTTTTCCCTTAAATTATCCAAAATCGGTAAAATCGAAATTCTTGGGAGGTGAAATGTTAAAATTACTTCCAGGCATTTCTTTTTTAAGCCATTTGGTATCTAAATGGTTTAAATAAAATCATCGGACTGCCTGGGGTCTCAACACTCGACCCTTGGTATACATTGCAGGCGCTACCAACTACGCCGAGCCCGTGGGCAATATACATTTTAATGAGCCTCTAAAAAATAATTGATTTATTAATTTTAATCAAAATCGTTGGAGCGAATTTCGAAACAATCGATATAAAAATAAAAAAAAAAAAAAAAAAAAACTTAAAAAGTGCATCAGTTAAGTACTAGTACTCTTTGGTCGATTTTGTTCAAAAATGTCGTGCCAGGGGTGGGGGGGGGGAGATGATCAGTCATTAAAATTATTTCACTTTATACTCCATAAACCTGATGCTTTAGCTCCCAGGTGGGTCTTAATTGTGGCGCTCACTGTACTAATGAGCCAGCCAGCCAATATCCAAGCATCATTCTTCCGACGTCTTTATGAGCGTTCATGCAAATGTGTGTCGCTGAAATGGTAATTTTCATTTATTCCCGCCTTCTCTATGTTAATATTGTAGATTATAATTGTATGGAAGGTGCACTAATATCATGTAATACTTATATGTACAAAAATATTTTAGCTCTGAAGATGGCCTATACTAGTGGCGGAAACGTCAGCCACAATAAAGGAAATAATTTTGACTGCATATGTCTTGATATTATATTTTGCCAAGTACTGTATTTTCAAGTATGTTATGCGAACATTCACTAATGCCTATTGCATGCTGGATGTCTAGAGAATTCTAACAACAATAAAAAGAAAACAATTTGTGCAAACTACAGTATAATAATTATCAAAACAGAATGCGTGACTTTGGGGGGGTAAATCGTGGTCGTCATTTACGTATGTAGTTGTTGGTAAATACTCAATATTCAGCGACGATTGTATAAAATAAAGCAATATTTCTTATATTTAAGGTCTTTTTCGCCAGTTATTTTGAAATAAATTGACTATTTCAATTGATTGGTAAAAATTTTGTCGCCTGTGCCTGGATACGAACTCCTGACTCCTTGGCACAGAGGGCCAAAGCTATGTATGCTACGTCGCATAAAAAAATTTGAAAACTCGTTCATTTAATTTGAGAAATATGGGGAATAACTTTGCCGATCTTTTGGAATTACGTCTGGGTGTGTGTGTGAACACGATTGCTTAAAAACCAAAGCAGCTAGATCGATGAAATTTGGTATATGCTCCTTACACTAAAAACTTTTTAAAATTGAGTATTTTATCATAATATAACAAAAAAAAAAAATTGAAAAACTTATTAGGTAAAGTACTACTTCCAAGTGACGTATTTACTCCAAAAGTTAATAGAAATCTACAATTTTAGTGTAAGGAGTAAATACTTCCTGGTATCGATACTTTTGTTTCAATACTAGTACTTTTTTTACTCGATACTTTCTTCGATACTTTACTCATATGAGTACTTGATTGCCGGTATCGAATCATTCAAATATAATTTTTTTTTTAAGTTTTTTTGACATCTCAGGCCATATATACAGACTTTAAACGTTATACAAATATTTTAACTACAATTCTGTTAAAGAATATCGCATATTCTTTTATATTTTTTTTTCTCTCGATATAAATAGTATAAGTTGATATAAAAATATATAACAGATGGTCGATATTTGTGGGATAGACTTTATTCCATCATATTCCTAATAATTATTTATTAATAATGGAAAATTTGATACTTTTTAATAAAAACCCTTTCATTTAATAACATTAAATTTCTAATTTAATTTTTTTTGTATTATTGCAAACTGTATTTAGGCCTACTAAATTTAAAAGTGCGCAAATATTACATAGAAAGGCCAATATATAAACTAATAATAACACTAGTCGACAAGGTATTCTCCACAAGAATTAGTCAATCTAGTACATTTTTACTTTCTCGTATAGAGAAAGTATTGTAATCGTAAAAAAATTCGACTTCGAGATTTTGATGTTTCTCCACGTTTTAGACCTCCCTGAGTCCAAAAAACCATTTTTACTTTCTCTTAGCCTATATATGAAATATATAGAGAGAGAAAGTATTGCGATCATGTCAAAAATTCGATGTCGAGATTTTGATGGATATACATGTTTTGAGGTCCCCTGAGTCCAAAAAAGTGGGTCCCGCAAATTGGTCTGTGTGTGTGTGTGTGTGTGTGTGTCTGTGTGTGTGGACCCATTTTTTTAGCATGAAGGAATTGAGCTACCGGATTGAAATTTTATATTTAACTTAGGTACCTTTGAAGAATCTCAAAATAAGCTTTTGAACAAAATCGGCCAAAAAGTACTAGTACTTTACTGATGTACTTTTTCAGTTTTTTTCGATTTTCTCAAAATTCCTCCAAGGATTTTTTTTTAAATTCATAAATCAACTATTTTTTAGATTCTCTTTAAAATGTATATTCTCATTTTGCCGTTGAAATCTTCTGAACACCACTTTACTCTTGTTCTTCATAGGAAAGATAGAAATGGTTGCCATGGTAACGGAATTTAAATCTTTTTCTTTTTATTAGATTAAAAATCAATTATTATTTAAATTCCCATTTTTTTTAAATTTATTTGTGTCTTTAATTGTTTCCGGGAAAACATATATCTCTCTCTCACTCTCTCACTTGCAAACATTATCGCCTGTCTCTCCGCCTTCTCTCATAGGCCTAATGTTAATTTCCTATAGGGATTTGTATGTTAATTTCGATTCAAAAGGGGGTCCCCTTTGGAACTCTTTACGCATTTAAAATTTTTTTTTCCAATTCTTATGAAATTTTGTATTTATTTACGATTCTATATTGTGTATAAAATGTCCAAATATGAGATTAAAATTTTGAAAAATAACCATAGTTTATTTCAAGCAGTCAACATTTAAAATGCAAGTTTGAAACTAAGGTGCTATGGGAAACTAAATATATCTCGACACAAAAAATCTGGTGTGACCAGCACGGTGCACAACTTTCTCTTACCGAAGGGTAAGAGAAAGTTGTGTGCTGTGCGCCAGTCACACCAGATTTTTGGCATTATGTCTGTGTGTGTGTGTGTGTAAACACGATTGCTTAAAAACCAAAGCAGCTAGATGGATGAAATTTGGTATATGCTCCTTACTCTAAATTTCTAGATTTCTATCAACTTTTGGAGTAAATACGTCACTTGGAAGTAGTACTTTACTTAAAAAGTTTTTTCAAAAATTTTGAAATTTTTAATTTTTTTGTTATATTATGATAAAATACTCTATTTTAAAAAGTTTTTATTCTTTGACCTTTTTTTGAAAACGGAATAGTTTTTGAAATAAACAAAGAAGAAATAGAAAATATTCGTTAATTTTGATAAAAAATCAAAACAAAATCATACCGGTGTCATTAAAAAAAGGGTAAATATAAACAAATGAATTTGTGAAACAAATGAAACACAAAAACATACATAATGCCCAAATTGGCATTTTTGGACTCAGGGTGGAGGTGGAGAAACATCAAAATTTTGACGACGAATTTTTTACGATAAGAATACTTTTTCTATATGAGAAATTTAAAATAAGTATATTGGCTAAAAAAGCAAGAGAAATATTTTATACTCTATTGATATATTTGAGACAAAATTTAAATTTAATATAAATGATTAATTATATAATAAAAATTGTGAGATTTAAATATTTCAATTTTTAATTCTCATATCGTCTATGAAAACTACTTGACGAATTTACATGGCTTTTTTTTACTTTCTCTTACCTCTATATATATGTTAATATATATAGAGAGAAAGTATTGGATTAATGTCAAAAATTCGAAGTCAAGATTTTGATGGATATATACCGTAGGTCCCCTGAATCCAAAAAAGTGGATTACGCGACATGGTCTGTCTGTGTCTCTGTGAACAAAATATCTCAAGAGCGAAAAGAGCTAGGAAGTTGAAATTTTATATTTAAGTTAGGCACCCCCATGGGACGTGACACGAAGCTTTTGAACAAAATCGACCTAAGAGTACTAGTACTTTACTGATGCACTTTTTCAGTTTTGACGTGACGTCTTACAAATCATGTGTCTATAGTGGCAGGTTAGAGGGGCATGCACGAAAAAGTTTATCGGCTTGAATAACTCCTCTGTCTTAAGAGGTATAATTATGGGGAATATACGGTTAGAAAGAATGAGTTTTCAGCTAAAGATTTCACCATTTATTTTTTCCTATCATTTTATTTTACCGCGCTGCGGTAAATTCTAATTTGAAAGTTTAAACCCCTGTAGATTCCGAACGGCTAATCAGATCAGACTAAATGAGATGTCATTTGGTGCAGAAAGAAAACCTCTAATAGAATAAATAAAAAAATCCCGAGTAATTAATGCTAAAATTAGTTTTTTTCTCGAAAAACCTCATTTTTTATGCATAAGTCGCCTTAATGGATAAAAGTTTGGCCACACCTGTCATATATTGTTACAATGAAAATGTTTGAACATATTTTTTATTAATGGGAACAAAGTACTAGTAAAAAAAAAAAAAAAAAAAAAAAAAACAATACTTTCTCTTTTTATATTTCAATATAATTTAGGTAAAAGAAAAACATTTTTTTTGAATTCAAGCAAAAGACGTTGTCACGTTAAAAAGCCGCCGCACATAGGAGTATTTGACGTAAAAATCCGATCAAAATAGAAAAACTCAAAGTTTACCTAATGCTACCCAAAATGGATGTTTCTTCATCTACTATAACCGGCTTATTGGAATCCAGCCCCCCCGACCCTTCTGGTTCGGCTATCCGGTCACAATGTCAGTCGGAACCCAGTCATTGTTTTAACTGCTTGTCTTGTTTTTAGGCGCTCTCATTTTCGTTACTCAGTTTTTTGTGCAAAATGTCTTCATGCGGCGGTCAACAGAAAAAAAACGACTTGAATGTGGAAATTGAAGGTAAGCTCTCTATATTACAGTATATTTGATTCAGTTTAAACGTAATTATCACTGTTTTTTATAAATATCAAAAGTCGCTTTTTTTGAACATTTTTTTAAAGAAAATTTCAGACAAATTAGTGTTTTTGTTTATGTGTCGCGGCTTGTCGCCTCAAACTTTTTATATGGGCATAAAGTTTAGTCTTTTAGGATGTAGAAACAAGAAAAACATTTCACCCCAACTCACCCCATATTTTTTTATTAGACTTTAAAGTGAACGAGAGAACAGAATCATTAAATCGATTTAGTATAATTTTAGTTTTCTTTTGTTATAGATCCTTTGGGAAGAGTTAAAAAAATTACCAGAATGGAGTTATATGATATTTTGAAAGAGTTCAAAGGAAAAAAAATAGAAGAAAAAATGAATTTGATGGAAGAAAGACTCATTCAACTAACTTCATGTCCTCCCGAAGAACGGAGTCCCTCGTTCACGTTAAAATACTATAAAAAAATATGGGGTGAGATGGGGGGATATATTTTTCTTGTTTCTACATCCTAAAGGACTAAACTTTATGCCCAGATAAAAAGTTTGAGGCGACAAGCCCCGACACAAAAACACTAATTTGTCTGAACTTTTCTTAAAAAAAACGTACAAAAAAGCGACTTTTGATATTTATAAAAAACAGTGATAATTACGTTTAAACTGAATCAAATATACTGTAATATAGAGAGCATACCTTCAACTTTCCACATTCAAGTCGTTTTTTTTTCTGGTGACCACCACATGAAGAGCATTATGCACAAAAACTGACTAACGAAAATGAGAGCGCCTAAAACCAATACAAGCAGATAAAACAATGATGACGGATACAAGGGGGGGATGTAAAGGGGGTAATAACCCCCCTCCACGAGATTTGAAAAAAATACTTTTTTTTTTTTTTTAAATTTTATTTTTAATATAAAATTTTAAAAATTAATACTTAAAAATTTGATTTGTACGCGTATTTATATTCTTATATAAGGAAAATAATAAATAATTGGCCAGAATGCGCCTTTAAATTTTCCGAAATTAAGAAAAAATTGTGTTGTGCGGCCAGTCACACCAGGTTACCCCCCCCTCCCGAGAAACACCTCTGGATCCGTCCTTGATTCCAATAAACCGGTTATAGTAGATAAAGAAGCATCCATTTTGAGTTTTTCTATTTTGATCGGGTTTTTACTTCAAATACTCCTATGTGCGCCGGCTCTGTAGAGGACACAGCCAACACCTAATTTTTTTTTTTAGATTTTCTCAAAATTCGCTCAATGATTTTTTTTTTTTTTTTTTTTTTTTTTTTTTTAATTCAAAAATCAAATGCTGATTCAGACGAGATTTTCATTGACTTTGCAGCTTCTTCGCCTCGGACGGATGGTGGGTCAAAAAAAAATTATAAAAACGTTTTTCTATTTTAACTTTAGTTATTATTGGTCATCTGCCTTGTACAAGTATCAGTTTCGATGCATTCATCATCCTCAGGACCTACATTACATTTGAATGTAATATTAAATCGTAGGTCCTGAGGATGATGAATGCATCGAAACTGATACTTGTACAAGGCAGATGACCAATAATAACTAAAGTTAAAATAGAAAAACGTTTTTATAATTTTTTTTTGACCAACCATCCGTCTAAGGCGAAGAAGCTGCGAAGTCAATTTAAATTTATTCAAAAATCAATTATTTTTTAGATTCGCTATAAAATGTATATTCTCATTTTGTCATTGAAATCTTCTGAAGACCACTTTACTCTTGTACTCCATAGAAAAAGATAGGAGAAATGGTTGCCATGCTAACAAAATATAAATATTCTCCCATACTTATAAATTTTACATTTTGAAAATTGAATGTACCGTACTGTCGGAAACTAAATACATGTCGACACAAAAAAATCTGGTGTGACAAGTACAGAACACAACTTTCGATTACCGAAGGTAATCCGACCAGTCTAGAAAACTAAGATTTCTAAAAATTTTATTAAATAATATATTTGTGTTTGAATAGTCATATCGCGCTCTCTGGTCTCGATCAGTGGAAAGTCTTGGTTCGAGCCTAGGAGATCCAATCAAACACCAACTCATCTTTTTTTTTTATCTTAACCGATATATGATATTTTGACTGGTACATTTGATGCTGTTTATAAACTAAATACTATTTCAATTAAATCTTTTTAAAATAATTTACATATAAACGTAAAAGAGAGTCGCATGCCGTTGAATTTTTCTCCATCATTTGTTTGAATTGATTTTAATTTTTCAAGAGGGAAATTTAAAGGGAGTAAAATATTATAACAACCAAACAAAACCGGTGAAGTGAAAGGGATAATAATTTTGCAAAGGAAATTACATGCACCCATGCATGATTTTTTTTAAATAGAAGGATATTAAGCAATTGGGAAAATATAATATAATAAAAAAAAAGATATCATACATTTTGTGTTGCTAACTTATCACTATGAACAAATCATAGACATTAAGAATATATTGCAAAAAAAAATCTGGTGTGACTCGTCGCACAGCACACAACTTTCTCTTACCTTCGGTAATCGAAAGTTGTGTTCTGTGCCTGTCACACCAGATTTTTTGTGTCGACATGTATTTAGTTTCCGACAGTACGGTACAATTGAATTCAAGATGAAAAATTTATAAGTATGGGAAAATATTTGTATTTTGTTACCATGGCAACCATTTCTCCTATCTTTTCTATGGAGTACAAGAGTAAAGTGGTCTTCAGAAGATTTCAATCACAAAATGAGAATATACATATTATAGATAATCTAAAAAATAATTGATTTTTGAATTTAAAAAAAAAATCGTTGGAGCAAATTTAAAGAAAATCGAAAAAAACTGAAAAAGTGCATGTGTAAAGTACTAGTACTTTTTGGTCGATTTTGTTCAAAAGCTTCGTGTCACGTCCCAGGGGGTGCCTAACTTAAATATAAAATTTCAACCTCCTAGCTTATTTCGTTCTTGAGATATTTTGTTCACAGACACACAGACAGACAGACAGACCATGTCGCGAAAACCACTTTTTTGGATTCAGGGGACCTCAAAACGTGAAGATCCATCAAAATCTCGACATCGAATTTTTGACATGAAACCAATACTTTCTCTCTCTATATATATTAACATATATATAGAGGTAAGAGAAAGTAAAAATAAATAAATAAATGGATGTTGTATAAATTCTTATTTTAATTATATTGGTAAAAAATAATAAAGAGAAATACAGGTATAGTTTTTTCTTTTTATATCTCAGCACTCACGTTGACGTTTCGATCCCGGGAGGGGTCATCTTCAGGGCATGGAGTCTAGTCATAATATATATGGATAGGATTTCACTTGTACTCAAATTTCCTGACAATATACATAATATTGCGAGTCGAATACAATCCATTTAAACAACAATTTATAAAAGTGTAGGCCTAAAATGGCTGTTATTTATTAATCTTAAGGAAGGTAGATTTGCAGCCCCGAGAATAAAAAACTATTTTAATTTCTTTTAGTCGACGTTTCGGACTCCAATCCAAGGGCGGATCCAGAGGTGTTTCTCGGGGGGGGGTAATCTGGTGTGACTCGTCGCACAGCACACTATTTTTTGTTAATTTCGGCAATTTAAAAGCGCATTCAATACTTGTTTGCCAGAATATAAATACAAATCAAATTTTTAAGTATTAATTTTAAAAATTTTACATTAAAAATAAATTTTTTTGCGAAAAAAAGGTATTTTTTCGAATCTCGGGGGGGGGTACTTACCCCCTTTTACCCCCCCCCCCCCCCCTTGTATCCGCCCTTGCTCCAATCGCGTCCTTCTTCGGGACCTGCTGTCAACAAACATTTATTTAAATTACAATTGCTTTACACAAAAAAATATAACATTCTTTTTCTAAATAAAAAAATACATTATTTCTTACCAAAAACAATCTTTGGTAAGAAATAATGTTTTTTTTATTTAGAAAAAAGAATGTTATATTTTTTTGTGTAAAGCAATTGTAATTTAAATAAATGTTTGTTGACTGCAGGTCCCGAAGAAGGACGCGATTGGAGTCTGAAACGTCGACTAAAAGAAATTAAAATAGTTTTTTATTCTCTTGACTGCAAATCTACCTTCCTTAAGATTAATTTATACGGAGTTTATTGCTTTCAAAATTCCTTCTTGTGGGAAGTTTTAGTTACCTTATTTCATACTGAAAGATTTTGTTTTTAATTTATGTGAAAACTGATTGTTGAGGAATTTTGAGAAATAAAAAAAAAAAAAACTGAAAAAGTACATCAGTAAAGTACTAGTAGAATAATCCGGGATCGAAACGCCAGTGTGAGTGCTAGAGATAAAAATAAAAAATAAAAAAACAGCTGCATTTCTCTTTTATTATTTAAACCACTTTGACATATTATTTTAATTTTACGTTTGCCCCCCCCCCCCCCCTCCCAGTACATTTGCGTCTGTCAGCATATTATTATTATTATTTTTAATTTGCTATCTCTCAACAGAGATTAACACCATTTACAGAGAGACTGGATTGGAATATTGGATCTCACCCCAATAGCCCCCAGGCAACTCTACGAGGAGAGGGAGTTGCTGTGACATCCCGTCCTGTGGAAGGGAAGGTTCCCTCTCAGTGATGCATTCTTCGAAAGAAGTCGGTGCTGAGGGAGTCCCTCCTCTAGCTAGGACATCCTCCCTAGCATAGAAGAGGTTGGATTAAAATAAGGATTAGAGAAAAGTAGATTTATAGCTGGATAAAAGTTGTTGATGAGTAACAGGATGAAGAAAGAAAAGCAGCGAGTATTTATTTCATTTATTTAATACCCATTAGACTAACGTTTCGGTTTCAGGTCAAGACCATCTTCAGAGCTACAACATAACAAGGATAAATTTTAAAATTACAATTTACTTTCAACACATTAGTAATTTATCCTCATCCTTGCTATGTTGTTGCTCTGAAGATGGTCTTCGATCGAGACCGAAACGTTAGCCTAATGGGTATTAAATAAATGAAATTAATACTAGCTGCTTTTCTTTCTTCATTCTGTTACTCATCAAATAAGGATTAGTTCACTAGCTGGAAATGAAAGCAGGAGGAGGAGTTAGAGTTAGGAAAATGGTAATGTAACTTCGCCGGGTGCCGGTAGATAGGCTACGGTCAGATGCCTGTTGGGTCTTCGAGACTGATGTGCCTTCGGTAAAAGACGGGGATCATGGACAGGAATTTCAAATGATAATTAATTATATCAATAGTTCTTCCCCATTCTAGCTTATCCACTAGCCATACCGCTTCTACGTTTTTCCTCTTCTTAAGGTGCTCGTCTCGGGGTGCTAATTTTGGGAGATTCCAGCGGCCACAATTTTGAAGCTATCGACCTCAAATTTTTTTTAAAATTAAAGCTATTTAAAATATCTACAACTTATAGAAGCCCTTTTTTTGATTTTCGAAAAAATAAATTTTTTTTTAGATTAATCGCATTAAATAAAAGATATTTTTAAAAAAGGAGCTCTATAAGTTGTAGATAATTAAATTAGTAATCATTGTGTTAAAAAATAATTAATTTTTTGCCTTTAATTAATTAGCTGGAATCTTTAAAATGAAATGGAATAAATCTCTTGTATTCCTATCGGAGAAACTAACGCCATCTCTTGCCGTCTCGAGTAACTCGGTACTGAATCGTCTTCTAACGGTTTTTTCGAGTCGCGCACTTTAAATCATTTACCCATACTTTCGATTATGGCCTTTTACTCTTCTCTTTAGGGATTTAGGCCACTTCCAGAAGAGGACCTCGTACTATATAATAATAATAATAAATAATCTCTTTTGGATTAGCGAATTTTTTTTTTAACCATGACATTTTAAAACACAGAAATTTGCGATATTTATTTATTTATTTTTAAATAGTTTGTAGATTTATTATTATCCTTGAATATAGAACAACAACAACAATTGAATATGGAAATTAGATAATTTTGCACGATTTAAGAGAATTTATGTGCAAATTTTGGGTGCTTGTAGCCTATATTAGGAGGAAGTGAAAAAAAAAAATAATAATGGATATATCCCCTACATAATTGTCGTCGTTTTGCTCTTTTGACTATTTCAACTTGTTTTTTTTTTTATTTGCTTATTGACCTTCATTGTTCAAGGTCTTTACACCTTTTCTTTTTTTTTTTTTTTTTTTGCAAAGTGATTGCTCCTGATTGTTTTCTTCTTTTTTTGTTTTTGTTTCTTTACATGGGGTCGATAACTTTTTAAATTAAATCAATTTATGCCCGTTTGCACCAACACATCTTAGATCTTAAGCTCGTCTTATAACTTACAATTGAATTTGAAATCAGGAAATCGGATCTTAATTCTATCGCATAAATAATAAATATTTATTTCCAAAAAATATTTAAGTTATATATTCTATATATAAATACAATTAAATATTTATTAATTCATATACTATCTATACCCGAAAAAATTAAGGGTGTGCCGCCTGGAGTTGAATCACGGATCTTCCTATTTATACTAGGAGTGCCCTTACTACTAGACCACAGAACGGCATTCGGGTATATGAACTCACTTGGGAAGCAATTTTAGTTATTAGAAGCCGTGCTGTGGTCTAGTGGTAAGGACACTCCGAGTACAAATTGGAGGATCCGTGGTTCAACTCTCGGCGGCTCACCCTTACATTTTTCGGATATATGAATTAATAAATATTTAATTATATACATTTCCGTTTCGCAGCTCACATACGCGATATATATAATATCTTAAATATTAACTTAAAGTTTTTTCTTTAAATATTTTATTGGGCCGACATTTCGGTCTCGATAGAGGCCATCTTCAGAGCCCAATAAGTGTCAGGAAATATATATATATGTGTTTATTAAAGCTTTTGTGGTTTGAAATATTATTATTAGGGGAATTTTTAATTATAGACCACATTTTTGTATTAATTATTTATTAAAAATATAAATACTGTACAACGTTCTTACTGCTTATTCTGCAACCGGTATCAAGTACTGTGCGCTTGCTCCGATTCAAGCGAACTAGAAATATATATATAATTTGCATTAGGCTGCTATGTGTAATGATGCTCATCAGGTGAGATGAATGAAATGAATTGAAAGTTCTCTCACCTGAATTACAGATAGCTGCCTAATGAAAATTATATATATTTCCTTGACACTTATTGGGCCCTAAAGATGGCTTCTATCGAGACCGAAATGTCGGCCCAATAAAATATTTAAAAAAAAAAACTTGGCTGCCAGTCTCTGCTTCTGCAGTCCTTTTTGGAACCAAGTTCTTTAACGCGTCTTACGGAGGGTGAATTGGGAGAAAATAACGGATATCGTAATAAAAATGCGTTCCTAACAGATTTTATGTGCATTAAAACCCCCGAGGAACTAGCGTGTAGAATATATAAAAAATCGTTACATCAATTTGAAGGGTGTTATTTTATTTTTGGCCATTTTTTTTCTTCCCCCTCCTTTTATGATTACGAATACGCTAAGAGCACGTGCATGTTAGGAATCTGTGCAGAACGAGAAGGTTATTTAGATGAAATGTCTCTTTGCATTTTGATTTCATAAAAAATGTCGAAATGTCATTTAAAAGAAAAAAAAATGACAAATTTAAAGGACAAAGGCTTTGGAGCGTTAAACTGGAGATTTGTAAAAAAAAGGAGACCCTTTCGCATTTTAAGTGCAATATAAAGAGATAAATTTACATTCTAAAAAGTGTATCCAATACTTAAAATTCTTCTAGAGTTTGTTTTTATGAGGTTGAAGCTTAGCAGTCTGGCTCGTTTGTGTTATTAAATTCCTCAGTTTTGTTTATTTGTCTAGATATTCTTTGCGTTCCTCGTAAAAATATAATATATTTTTCTAAACTCTTAGGGCCGATTGAATCAGTTTGTTAGCCCCGGGCACCTTAAGGTGCGCTTCTCCAAAAACCGTCAGGACACGATTCACTACAGAGTTACTCTAGGCGGCAAGAGATGGCGTTAGTTTTTCCCATAGGAATACAAGGGATTTATTCCATTTTGACAGTTTCAGGCTAATTAATTAAGGGTAAAAAATTAATTATTTTTTAACACAATGATTACTAATTTAATTATCTTTAAGATATAGAGGGAATTTTTTAAAAATATCTTTTATTTAATGCGATTTATCTAAAAAAAAATTTATTTTTTCCAAAATAAAAAAAAGGGCTTCTATAAGTTGTAGATATTTTAAATAGCTTTAATTTAAAAAAAAATTGAGGTCGATAGCTTCAAAATTGTGGCCGCTGGAAAGTCCCAAAATTAGCACCCCGAGAGACGCACCTTAAAATAATTCGGGCCGAAAAGAAGTCTTTTCTTTGATTTCATCTTCTAAATTCAGTACATTAATCATGCTTGTCGGATAATTTTACTTTCTCCTACCTAATATATGTCGATATTTTTGATGGAAAACCACGTTTTTAGCAAGGTCTTTAAATACACAGGTTGGCCAGAAACTAGTAAACAAACAATTTTCAGGTCACAGTTTTTGATTGGTCCACGTCATGAAGCTCCTCCTTGCTTGTATTTTTCTATGTGGCAGCTTTGTTGACTGCACATAACCTAGTTCACATTCATTTTGTTTAATTTGCAAATTGTATAGTTTCTGATTAAACTAATTTAGACCCTGGTATTTACACTGCTTTATTAATGATATGCCGTGTATAAATTTTAATAAATTGTTTGTTTCGGAACGATTTTTTGCAAAAAGGAGTAGCTCCATGACGTCACTCTCTTGGAATGGAAAAATGTAAACAAACCGAGTTTGACCCCCTGGTTTTTAGAACCTCAAAAAAGTGGGTCCAGCTAAATGATTAATCTGTGAGTGAGTGTGTGTCTATTTCTAACTGTATCAGGACCGTCCTCCACAAATTTTATATTGAATGTTTTTAGTGTAGACCAGAATATAATTAAACTACTGACTTTTTAAATTAATACAAATTTTATAAAATTAAGGTCGTTCGGACATTAAAGCACTTTGTTAGATTAAAAGCTAATTTTTTAATATGCTATTAACCACTATCACACACGTATAAAATAAAATTTTGAAGCAGATCTGACGCAGGGTTATCGTGTAATTAATTTTTAAAAAATTGAAATTTAACATGTAGTCTATGGGGGATATCGACGAAACGCACACATATCGAATTATATAGCCACCTCTGCAATAGGTAAAAAAACAAAAAACTTACACTTTATCAATTCACTTCCGAGGAATACGTTTAACATAAAATCAAAAGTTTCTGCATAAATCTTTTAAAGATATTTAACATGAAAGTCAAAAAAATTCTCGAAAATGACAGTAGGCAAAATTAAAAAAAATCTGGTGTGACTGGCGCACAGCACACAACTTTCTCTTACCTTCGGTAATCGAAAGTTGTGTACTGTGCTTGTCACACCAGATTTTCTGTGTCGACATGTATTTAGTTCCCTGCAGTAAGGAATATTTGAATTCAGATGTAAAATTTATAAGTGTGGGAAAATATTTATATTTTGTTACCATGGCAACCATTTCTCCTATCTTTCCTATGAAGCACAAGAGTAAAGTGTGCTTCAAACAATTTTGAGGGCAAAACGAGAATATACATTTGAAAGAGCATCCAAAAAATAATTGATTTTTGAATTTTAATCAAAATCGTTAGAGCGAATTTTGAGAAAATCGAAAAAAACTGAAAAAGTACATCAGTAAAGTAATAGTACTCTTTGGCCGATTTTGATTAAAAGCTTATTTTTCCGGTCCCGGGAGGTGTTTAACTTAAATATAAAATTTCAACCTCCTAGCTCAATTCCTTCATGCTTAAAATTGAACACACACACACACACACACACAGACACACAGACACACAGACACACAGACACACAGACAGACAGACAGACCATGTCGCGAAAACCACTTTTTTGGATACAGGGGACCTCAAAACGTAAAGATCCATCAAAATCTCGACATCGAATTTTTGACATGAACCAATACTTTCTCTCAGATATATATTACATATATACATAGGTAAGAGAAAGTAAAAAAGGAAGTCACAAGACTCAGACCAGCCTGGCAACGTCGCATAACATAAGTGTCTTTTCTCTATGTCAGTTACATTTTTTTCCATTTTACGATATTTTTTCTCGCAAATCGTCCATTGTGTTTAAACTGATTTGCATTAATCATTGTAATATATTAAATAAAATAAAATTGAAGGCTTTTAAGATTTAAAATAAGATAGTTGATGAATGCAATGTTGCCAGTTCTATATTACGTGAAAAACTGCTCAAGTCGAAAGTCATTCATTGGTAATTAAATTATTAACTTAATACAATTATAAACTATGATAGGTCACGACTAAATTATAATAAGGAATTTTGGCATTCAAATTTTTAATTTTATAAAAAAAAAAAATTTAGATTCTATTATGACTTACGAGGTACTATCCGAACAACCTTAACTGCATTGTACGAGATGATTCAATCAAAAGTTACGAAGAAAAGTTTACTCGTCGTTTCTACGACTGTTTCCGTACAAGTACAGGCCAGAACAAGTATTATAATAGCCTGAAGATGGAGTGTAAAACTCTCCGAAACTCTATACCAGTTTTTTCTATTTAATCTAGTAGGTAAGGTGCCTATCTGTCTGTTTGTTTGTTTGTTTGTCCTCGGCGAGAGAATAAAAATATTCGCGCACATCTTGACATCCTACACCCATAGTTTGGTGCCCTTGTCACTTTGGATGACCCTCCTACTCCTCCTCCTCGTTTCTCTCTCTTCCCTCTCTCTCCAGGGTCATTGGGTCCCGAGGGAGAGAGAGATGATGATTGGCATCCGAACATCAATGCCACACATACACACATACGCATTAATAAAGCACAAGGGCAGTGGAGGAAAATATCACCTAGGACCGACCATTCACTAACTTTCAACAAAAACTGTGCATTTTTACTTTCTCTTACCTCTATAGGACACAAAAAAAGTCTGGTGTGACAAGCACTGTACACAACTTTCTTTTACCAAAGTTGTGTGCTGTGCGATCAGTCACACCAGGTATTTTTTTATTATGTTCTACAATTCCCATTTCATCTGATTTCATAGATTCAAACGCATTATTTAAAGAATGTCGCGATTAAAAAAAAAAAAAAAAAAAATTGCAAATTTGTATTCTTACCTATGTTCATGTTTGGTATAAATCACTTTGTGGGTTTTTTATTTATTTATTAAAAAAAAAAAGAAGAAGAAGATAAGCTTTTGGAGGTCAACAAGGGTCAAGGTTTTTATTTTTTATTTTTTTCAAGAGAGGACAAAACGACATTTCATATTCAAAGATCTATCTACGAGATATTTAATTCTTGAATAAATTGTTTGAAATTTGAAGATAATAATTCTATCAAGCTTCTGGGCTCTAGCAAACTGGTAGAGTTCTTGCCTTAGAAGCGGTGAGCCTAGCCTTGTACTAGAGGTCCGTTCAAATGAATTGAAATACCAAAATGTAATGCAAACAAATCCTCAAGCAGGCATTAGATTGGATTATTGGATCTCACCACAATAGCCCCCAGACAACTCTACGAGGAGAGGGAGTTGCTGTGACATCCTGTCCTGTGGAAGGGACGTAAAGAAGGTTCCCTCTCAGTGATGCATTTCTTCGAAAGGAGTCGGTGCTGAGGGAGTCCCTCCTCAAACCAAGGGCGGATACAAGGGGTAATTATCCCCTCCCCCCCCCCAAGATTTGAAAAAAAATACTTTTTTTCGAAAAAAAATTTATTTTTAATGTAAAATTTTAAAAATTAATACTTAAAAATTTGATTTGTATTTATATTCTGACAAACAAGTACAGAATGCGCCTCTAAATTACCGAGATTAAAAAAAATAGTGTGTTGTGCGACGAGTCACACCAGATTCCACCCCCCCCGAGAAACACCTCTGAATCCGCCCTTGCCTCAAACTAAGACATCCTGAGTTTAGATAAAAAGAACCGGGTGGAACCTGAAATAAGGGTTAATTCACTAGCTAGGAACGAACGCAGGAGGAGGAGTTAGAGATAGGAAATAATGTAACTTCACGGAGTGCCGGTAGATGGCTACGGCCAGAGGCCGGTTGGGTTTGAGGTGTGTGTCTTCGTGTACTTAAGCACCTCGGGTAAAAAAACGTGGATCCCGATAGGAATTTCAAGTAATAATAAAAATACCAAAATGAGATTCAAATTATTACTACATTCCTCACCCTTTCAAATACTATATGTTTACTTAATTTGAAAAATAATCATTGCCAATTGTGAATTTCTATAGAACAGGGCCAGATCTATGGGGCTCCCTGGACACCCGTGCTCGCCTTCGGTGAATTTGGGATATTTCTTGTTTCAATGCAAGTGCATATTATTTTTATTTTAGCAGTAATAAACTGTTTTAATATTCAACTAGGCACTTTTGGAAAAGTTTTTTGTAATTAACAAGTTTTGGCACTGTAAATGCAGGATCAATCAACATAGCAAATCGAAAAAGAAAATTCCAGAAAAATAGCAGGTTAGCCAGCAATATTCATTATTAAAAAAAGTAGAAATTTAGGTCTGCACTATAAAGATGTCCCTCAGTTTTGTGGAAGCTTGTTGACAGGGCTATTATTCATTGCAATTAGCAAGTTTTGGAAATGACTTCATCAAAGTCGCCATCTTTATGTTAGCAAGCAGGTAGTTTTGGAACAGTATTTGTTTGTTTGCAACAAGACAGTTTTGGAAATGAAATGAAATGCATCTAGGGCTGGAACTTTCAAAACCGAAAAATTTTTTTCCAAAACGGGGGGCCCCTTTTAAAAAAGGTTTTTTTTGGGAGGTGGAATTTTTTTTGGGGGGGGAAAAATTTTGGGGGGGGGGGAAAAAAAGTTGGGGGGGGGAAAGGGGGTTAAAAAAAAGGAAAATTTTGGGGGGGTTGGAAAACCTAGGCCCAGTTTGAATTTTAACTCGATTTCCAGTATATGTTTTAAATAGGATATAGAAACTTTTTTTTCACTGGAAAACTATTTTCAAATGTATATTTCAGTTGTGCCAACAACTTACAATTAAAATCTCAACTTTTCAAATCTATATAAATATAGAGAGAAAGTATTAAATTCATTTCGAAAATTTAATGTAGAGATTTTGATGGATATACACTTTTTGATGTCTTCCGAGTCTGTATGTGAACAAAATATCTCAAGAAAGAAAAGAGCCTTGAGGCCTTGAAATTTTATATTTAAGTTAGGCACCTCCCATTGAGGCTTAACACAAAGCTTTTGAACAAAATCGGCCAAAAAGTACGAGTAACATGTACTTTTTCAGTTTTTTTGATTTTCTAAAAATTTGCTGCAGCGATTTTGATTAAAATTCAAAAATCAATTATTTTTTTAGATACTCTTTAATAAAATGTATATTCTCATTTTGTTCTTGAAATTGTTTGAAACACACTTTCTCTTGTACTGCAACCATGATAACAAATTGTAATAAATTTTACATCTTGTACAAAAAAATCTGGTGAAGGACAAGGGCGGATCCAGAGGTGTTTCTCGGGGGGGATATGGGGGGTGTCGTCCCCCACACCACTATTTTTTTTTTATTTTGGTTATTTAAAAGAGTTTGTTCTTTTTTTTTGGGAAATAAATATAACCCCAAAATTTTTAATTAAAATTTTTTAAAATTTATTATTAAAAAAAAATTTTTTTGAAAAAAAATGTTTTTTTGGGGGGGGGACCCCCCCCCTCCCCCGTGAAGCGAGCACCTTTCATTAACCGAAGTTAAGAGAGTGCGATCAGTCACACCAGATTTTTTATATTAAATTAAAATAACGTTTAATGTCTTTTATTTCTAAGCAGGTTGTTTTTAATTCCTGCAAAAATCAAAAAAAAAAAAAAAAAAGTGGAGTCCCTTATTAACAAAATTTTATTATCCTTTCTCTAAAGATCCGGTTTATTTTATAAAATAAACGTAACTTCCACCTGTCATATCGTATTGCATAATAGGAGTTCCCTCCCTTTTAAAAATAATAATCTCATTCAAGATCAAATATTAATTTAAAAGGTGCTAAGGAAAATAATTATAAACAACTTAATATTTTTATTGTAGGCGTATTGTTTTTTTTTTTGTTTTTGTTTTTACGTAATATTACTCAGAGCTTTTGAACCTTTGATATTTTATTATTTAAATTATGAAAATGAAAGGATGAGCAAGATAGATGAATTCTCGCGTTCGTTTTTTCATCAATTGGCACAGAATGTTGTTCCCAGGCCGTTGCGTGGGATAAGATAATATATAACAACATCTTCTTCTTCTTCTTTCTTTTTTTATATAATGTTCAGAGATAGATAAATGTCCACAGATTTATTTATTACCCTTTGATCGTCTGATAATAACTCAGATTACAAATTAATCCCATTAGGTGAATTTATTGTATTCTTTTGGAGTTACATATTCGTTTTCTGGGCATTTACAAGCTTACATAATTTCATATATTTATCATTTTTGAAGGTGGCTAACCAACCGAAGGTTAACCTTTTGGGGAATGATGCTAACTAATCTCTTTCGAACAGAATAACTCAACTAAGGGCTGCTAGGGTGTCGGCTTTCTACAAAGAAGATCCGTGTTCAAATCCTGGGTGTGCTGGATTTTTCATTAAATAAAAATATTTATTTAATGTAAACAAATCCTCAAGCAGGCACTGGATTGGAATATTGGATCTCACCACAATAGCCCCCAGGCAACTCTACGAGGAAAGGGAGTTGCTGTGACATCCCGTCCTGTGGAAGGGACGTAAAGAAGGTTCTCCTCTCAGTGATGCATTCTTCGAAAGGAGGGGGGAGTCCCTCCTCATCTAGGACATTCTCCCTAGTATAGAAGAGGTTGGATAAAAGGAACAGGGTGGAACCAGAAATAAGGATTAGTTCACTAGCTAGAAATGAAAGCAGGAGGAGGAGTTAGAGATAGAAAATAAATGTAACTTCACGGTCAGAGGCCGGTTGGATTTGAGGTGTGTGTCTTCGAGCAAAAAAGCACCTCGGGGATCCTGATAGGAATATCAAATAATAATAATAATAACTGACTGATTCTTCAAAGTTATGTTCTCTTCTTATCACACCAGATACAATATATAGACTATTTTAAAGAGAATTTAAATAATAATTATGAATTTTAATCAAAATCGTTTAGAGGAGGGACCTAACTTAAATATAAAATACTAATAATGGCGCAGTCCTGATTATTTAAATTCTTTTTTCAAAAAGAGAGCTATGGTGAGGACACAGACAGATAAACCACGATAAAATTGGTATATATATAATTCACAAAAAGTGAAATAAAAAGAGAATTAGTACGTACTGAGGCCAAGGGCGGATCCAGAGGTGTTTCTCGGGAGGGTGGGGGTAATCTGGTGTGACTGGTCGCACAGCACACAAGTTATTCTTAATTTCGGTAATTTAAAGGCGCATTCTGTACTTGTTTGCCAGAATATAAATACACTGTAAAAAAAAAATTTAATTTTAGTATGTTTTAGTATAGTAAATTTACAAATTTTCCTTGTAAATGATAACTACCATACATTTGTATACTAAATTTACAAATCTATGCATTCAAAAAATTTTTACAACCAAAAAACATTTTAAAATTACAATTCTCTTGGAAAATTAGAGTAAATATTGTAATTTTACCATACGATTTCTAATTTTACAATACAACGGCATTGTAATTTTAGAACACGGTTTGTAATTTTAGAAAAGGGTTTGTAATTTTACAAAAAGGTTTCTAATTTTACAATACAAGAGTATTGTAATTTTCCTTTTAAGGCTGTCTTCGACGGCCAACATGGCCGACTTTGTTTCGACTGCTTTTTAGCTTTCTTAATAAAGACATTTTTGGCACTATAAGGATTTATTTAAGTTATTTTGATATATGTTTAGTATATGACATGTCGTTGCTATTTTGATACAATTATTATTATTATAAAACTAACATTTAATGTTATTAAATAAAGTTGAATTTTGATGTTTTAAATTGTAATATGTTAATTAAATAAGAGACCTCAATTTAAGGCTTTAAAACATCAAAATTCAACTTTATTTAATAACATTAAATGTTAGTTTTATAATAATAATAATTGTATCAAAATAGCAACGACATGTCATATACAAAACATATATCACATTGATTTTAAAGGACCAGTTCCTTCTGCAACTAGAAATAAATATCTTTTAACAATAGTAGACGAATTTTCTCGTTTTCCTTTCGTTTTTCCATGTTCTAATATGACATCAACTACAGTAATTAAATGTCTAAATCATTTATTTTCTATGTTTGGTATTTAACTCCCTACCTATATCCATTCTGATCAAGGTTCGTCATTCATGTCTAGAGAAGTAAAACAATTCTTAATGCAACACTGTGTAGCTACAAGCAGAACCACTTCATATAATCCACAGGGAAATGGGCAAGTCGAGAGATATAACGGGATTATTTGGAAAACAATAACGCTTGCTCTGAGATCCAGAAATATGCCCATAAATAAATGGGAAGAAGTTTTACAAGATGCACTTCATTCGATTCGTTCGCTACTCTGTACCTCAACTAATGCTACACCTCACGAAAGGATGTTCTATCATCAACGTAGATCTTCAAATGGTTTATCTTTACCGACTTGGTTATCATCTCCCGGACCTGTTTTTATGAAAAAGTTCAATCGTAAAACTAAATATGAACCTCTAGTAGAAGAAGTATATCTTCTGGAAGCTAATCCTGAATATGCCTTTGTAAGACTTCCAGATGGAAGAGAAACAACTGTGTCTATTAGACATTTAGCCCCAAGGGGAGAAGAAATATTATCTAACAATAAAGAAAAGGAAAAAGCAACCAAAGAGAAAGATGAGGAAGATGACAATTCTGAAGATAGTCCTCAAAACAGAAGCCCTGAAAGAAGTCCTCGAAACGGGTCCTCACAGAATGAGAATTCGAACCCATCAAGCAATCTACAAGATTATACGAATTAAAAGAAGAAGGGGTGAATGTGATATATGTTTTGTATATGACATGTCGTTGCTATTTTGATACAATTATTATTATTATAAAACTAACATTTAATGTTATTAAATAAAGTTGAATTTTGATGTTTTAAAGCCTTAAATTGAGGTCTCTTATTTAATTAACATATTACAGTTATAATAATACAAAAAATAATAATATTATGATAACTTTAAGTTTATTTTTTATTTTATTATTTAGTAAAAATAGTTTACAGTGAGGTCATACTTGAATGCCAAATAGCAGAGATAGATCATTAGTTGGACCCTGTTATGCAATGGTGTGTCAAAACCAAAAAATTCAAAAATGGGTTTAATAAGGGAAATTTTTTTAATTTTTAATTTAAAGTATTTTTTTTTAAATATTTTCTAAAAATTTTTATTTTTAACAAAAAAAAAAAAAAAATATATATAATAAAATAAAAAAAAAAAATATTTTTGTTGTTTTTTTAAAAATATTTTTTGTTTTTTTTTCAATAAAAAAAAGTTAACAGGTGATTCGATGGTCAAATGGGCTAGGCAGCAAGGCTTCTACCAAAAAGGTCAGTGTTCAAATCCTGGAGGAATTTTTCATTAAATAAAAATATTTATTTCACTCCATTCAGGTTGAGACGTCCCCTAAAGGTCAATAACCTATGGGTCCTGTCGTAAATTTTTTTTTCTTTTTTCTAAATATTAGTAAAATTACCAACATTTGGACTCGAAATTGCTAAATATTGGTAAAATTACCAGACATTTGGACTCGAAAATTGCTAAATATTAGAAAAAATTACCACACATTTGTAAACGATTTTTGCAAAGAGTTTTGTAAAAATATAATTCAACTGTATAGTAAATTTAGTATCTATTGGTCTTGGAAATTTGCTTAGAAAAAAAAAATTGTAAAATCATCGAAATTTTTTTTACAGTGTACAAATCAAATTTTTAAGTATTAATTTTTAAAATTTTACATTAAAAATAATTTTTCTTGTATCCGCCCTTGGCAGAAGCATAAATCTATTGACCTTTCGGCTAAGCCATCTTCAGAACTTATCCGGGCTGATCCACTAAGTTGTTGAAGAAACGGATATGCACAAAGATAGTAGAAGCAATTTGAAAATGATTTGTGCAAAAAACTCAAAATTGCATTTTTTGAGTTAGACCAGTCTTGAACTGGACCGACGATTGAGTGAATAATAAGAGAAAGGAGTTTCCAAAAAAAAAAAAAAAAAAAGTAGAAAATATTACCTTTGGGAATTAATTTCATTTATTATTATTCACTAAAATAATGTCACATCCAACCAAGGTTACTTTCTCTATAATTCCTTTTATTCCAAAAAAAAAAAAAAAATAAATAAATAAAAAATGATAGAGATTAAAGATTAAGTGTATGTATTTACTTTCGTTTGAATAGGCTTCGTTTAAATCGTCTTAAATTTCTCTCTCTCTCTTGCTTCGATTTACGTTGACTCTAATGAAGATGATGATCAAGACGATGCCTTGAGCCTCTTAACGTCCGACGTGAATGCGTGCATGACGCTAATGTAATATGGGAAAGGTCAGGTCGTGTCTTCTGCGGAGATGGAGGAGGTCAAGAACCCAATCAGGTGGTCATCGACTGGACACTAATCCTCTCACATACCTATTATACCCTACCTACACTAATCCAAAAAATCTGGTGTGACTGGCGCACAGCACACAACTTTCTCTTACCTTCGGTAATCGAAAGTTGTGTACTGTGCTTGTCACACCAGATTTTTTGTGTCGACATGTATTTAGTTCCCGACAGTACGGAACATTTGAATTCAGATGTAAAATTTATAAGTATGGAAAAATATTTATATTTTGTTACCATGGCAACCATTTCTCCCATCTTTCCTATGAAATACAAGAGTAAAGTGGTCTTCAGAAGATTTCAATCGCAAAATGAGAATATACATTTTAAAGAGCATCTAAAAAATAATTGATTTTTGAATTTAAAAAAAAATCGTTGGAGCAAATTTTGAGAAAATCGAAAAAAACTGAAAAAGTACATCAGTAAAGTACTAGTAATCTTTGGCCGATTTTGATTAAAAGCTTATTTTTCCGGTCCCGGGGGTGTTTAAGTTAAATATAGAATTTCAACCTCATAGCTCAATTCCTTCATGCTTAAAATTGAACACAGACACACAGACACACCCACAGACAGACCATGTCGCGAAAACCACTTTTTTGGATTCAGGGGACCTCAAAACGTGAAGATCCATCAAAATCGCGACATCGAATTTTTGACATGAATCCAATACTTTCTCTCTATATATATATTACATATATACATTAGGGGTATGACTTTTTTACAACCTCGTATCCCTGTATCATTACATGATGAACTTTTACTAAAGGTTGAATAAAATCTTACTTTCAAGGTGATTTGATAAAAAAACGTCACGCACAAAATGATTTGAAAATTTTATATATCAGATTTTTTGCCAATTTTTTGAAGTCACTCTAAATAGATACAAAATTGAACACAAGCTTTAGACTCACTTATATAGGGTCATTAGAGACACAAGGAAGTCAAATATTCTAGATAAGGTCATTGCTGAGGATGAATTTTTGGGGGGTTGTCCTTATTGAGAGAGGAGTCTTACATGTTAGTAGATTTCTTCCATATCTTTGATTGCACCGCACGCTCACAGCATTGGTTGGTTCGGGCAATACTGATTGGAAATTCATCTGTTTTCCAGTGGGTTTTCAAACAATTGAGCTCTGCTGATTCAGAGCTGCAGATAGTTCATCAAAATCTTGAACGCGAAAGCATTGGCTGCTGATTTAATGATCAGCCCATTAGTAAGAAATGAATGGACGAATTTTAGGCAACCTTTTGCGGATTTCAGGCATCAGTATAAACGAAAGAAGGGCTAGAATGGCACGAGAGGTCCAGCATGCATTGCTGATATTTCGAATTTGTTGAAATTTCACGAAGGGGATTTCATTCCTCTAAGCAAAGTCACAGAAGTTACGAGTGAGGTGGTAAAGAAACTTCATGTCGTCTCTTCAGCCGCCTGTTTCCTTAATTTTAGTTTTAACTTTGCTGAAGGCTCCTTTCAATTTATTATAATGGGTAATCAAATCCTGCACAAAGAAGTAGTGGATGTTGGTGATTTAGTCAAACCATGGAGCTCATCGCCCATGACAACACGTAGAAGGCGATCCAGCACATGGAGCTGGCAACTCATAAACTTGGGTTTGGGGTACCTTTCTCTTCGAACATTTGCTGCAGCCGATCATCGCCTGCTTTTATTTAGAATAACAAAAAAAATACTAAAATTTGCTTTTATAAATAGAATTGATATAATTTATCATTAAATCTTTATTAGAAAAATAAAATATATAGCTATGATTTTGGCTTACCCCTTCTCACAGGTTCCTTTACCCCCCCCTCCCCCAGGATTTTCTAGAGGGTTCTGAAAGTTATAATTGACTCCAAATTAAGCAAATTAAGCTAATTAAAACTCAAATACTCGCTTTGAACACCTCCCTTATATACCAGCTTATACAAGACTGCGACTATTCAACCTAAAATTTCAAAGTGGTTTGTGCGTGACCTTTTTTAATAGTTTCATGGAATAAACGTCATTATAGTCATTAATAGACAAAAGTTCATTGAGTCGTGATACAGGAAATCTTTTAAAAAAAAAAAAGTCGAAAAGTCATACCCCTAGTATACATAGTTAAGAGAAAGTAAAAATTAAAATACCATTACCGGGATGATACATTGGTGGCTATTGTTTCACAAAAGGTGTCTAGGAAGTCTAGAGTGCACTCCCAAATAAGACATTCCCCTCACTGAGGAAGACTGGCAGCATTAGCGGTCGAAACCGTTGGTCTGGGAGAAAATAAAATAAAATAAAATATATTTTTTATATTTTGTTTTTTTAATGGACTGAAAAGGCCTATTCATCTTTCCTTATACATCTACAGTCCTGAGTGAGTGCATCTCAAAATACCATTATACTTTCTCTTACTTCTATATATGTGTTAATATATAGAGAGTGAAAGTTATTGGATTCATGTCAAAAATTCAATGTCGATATTTTGATGGATATACACGTTTTGAGGTCCAGGAAATTCAAAAAAGTGGTTTTCGGGACATGGTCTGTCTGGGTTCAATTTAAAGCATGAAGAAATTGAGCTACAAGGTTGAAATTTTATATTTAAGTTAGATACCTCCCGTAAACTTTTGAACAAAATCGCTCAAAAAGTATTAGTTCTTTACTGATGTACTTTTTCAGTTTTTTTTTTTCAATTTTCTCAAAATTCGCTTCAACGATTTTAATTAAAATTCAAAAATCAATTATTTTTTTAGATTCTCTTTAAAATGTATATTCTCATTCCTTGAAATTTTATGAAACACACTTTACTCTTGTACTTGATAAAGAAGATAGAAAACATGGTAACAAAATATAAATATTTTTTATTAAAACTTCAAAAGAATTTTTTGGCGAAACATAATTATTAATAAATTTAAAATAAAAGATAAATCCTTATTTATTTGGCACTTTTTATTTCCAAATATACAAAATTTCTTTGGGATATTTCGGCCGCATCACACACCTTAAATTTCTTGGCTGTGTGATGCGGCCGAAATATCCCAAAGAAATTTTGTATATTTGGAAATAAAAAGTGCCAAATAAATAAGGATTTATCTTTTATTTTAAATATTTTTTATGTTTATAAATCTATATATAATAATAGCGGAGTGTCCGTCTGTCTGTCCGTCTGTCATACTCAGTTAGACCAACTTCCAGTTGGAATTTTGAAACGTAATTTTGCAGGCTTATAGAGGATGACATGGAGAATCTAGGAAAAATACTCGGGTCCCGAAATTCCTATAACGTTTTGAGTTATTAATTCCTAGAGTTACGATTTCTCCCATAGGAAATGAATCGGCTACAGAGGCCATTTAGCCGTGATAAATTTATTTATTTATTGAAAATGCATAGTATCGATGGCTACCGGGGGGCGTTCCACACGCTGATTGCCCGGGATCACCAATCCCGAGCTTTCGCCGTGCTTAACCGCAACGATTGTGGTGACTATTGCTCTTCTTGGTTGCCAGGCCCCCCGACATTTGTGTATTCTATGAATATAAACAAATACTCAAGCAGGCAATGGATTGGTAGTAATAATAATTTTCTGCCCTCGGGCTTGATGTAGTGGTTAGCGTGCTAACTTTCTATACCGAGGGTCGCTGATTCCAACCCCAGGCAGTCCGATGATTTTATTTAAGCCATTTGGATACCAAATTTTTAATTATTAACTAATATTTCGCTTTTTTTAAACGTGATGATACAGAAAATAATTTTATAAAAACGAAAATTTAATTTATAATATATGGCGTCAAGTTTACCAGAATGCTCTTCCAACTCTTACGTAAGTTCTTTATCCATTTTTGACCTTATTTTTAATTTCTCAAGGTTGTCTCGGTTTCTTTTGATCTCAATAATGAATTTTACTCTTGTTTTTTTTTTTTTAATTAAGTTACAGGTATTAGATAACTTCATCTTTTTATTAATGAAGTTCTGATATTTATTATATTATTCTTTTTTTTTTTTACTGTATATAAAATCTTTTTTAAATCTTAATAAATGAGGAGTCATAATCATCGAATAGAATAAATTTTATTATTTATTAAAGAATCGTTTTGATTTATAGACTCAACCAAGAAAATTAGGACTATGTGTGTGTGTGTGTGTGTGTGTGTCTGCCTGTCAACAAATTATCTTAATAAGAAATGGACTAGGAGGTTGAAATTTTATATTTAAGTTAGGCATCCCATGGGAAATTTTTGGACAAAATCGGCTAAAAAGTACTAGTACTTTACTGATGCACTTTTTCAGTTTTTTTTTCCAAAAAATTCGCTTTAAAGCTTTTGATTAAAATTCATAAATTAATTATTTTTTAGATGCTCTTTAAAATGTATATTCTCATTTTGAACTTGAAATTGTTTGAAGCACACTTTACTCTTGTACTTCATAGGAAAGATAGGAGAAATGGTAACAAAATATAAATATTGGAGTTGGGAGGAATAAAACCAGCGTTGTCGAACACCTTTACACTTTTATTCAAGCAGACGTTTCGGTAACCATAACGGTTGCCATCTTCAGTGCCAATGAATGTGACCTTAAAAAACATTCATTGACACTGAAGTGGGCAACCGTTATGGTTATCTAAACGTCTGCTTGACCCAGCATACAATTTAATTTAAAATATAAATATTTTCACATCTAAATATATAATTCGCTAATGTTCGTCTGTCTGTCTGTCAGTCTGCTACGCTCTATTTAGTCAACTTCCCGTTGAAATTTGAAATGAAATTTTATATGCATAAAGAGGACCTTCTCGGGATTACAGGAAAATTATTTTCATCCCGAAATTCCCATAACTTTTTGAGTTATTAATTCTTAAAGTTACGATTTCTCCCATAGGAAATGTATAGAGAAATATTTATGTATTCTTTTCATTTGTGTATTCCATGAATGTAAATAAATCCTCAAACAGGCACTGGATTGGAATGAAATTAATAATAATTTTCTTTTCATAATTAAGAAGAAAACGCCCTCGGGGCTTGGTGTAGGGGTTAACGTGCTAACTTTGCATATCAAAAGTCGCGGGTTCGGATCCCAGGCAGTCCGAAGATTTTATTTAAGCCATTTGAATACCAAATGGCTTAAATAAGAATGCCTGGACCCCCAATAGATATATTTCAACATAAGAGTATCGTTTAAAGTCTTTAATGACCTAAGTTGCCGAAAAGACTGTGTTAATATGTCACAAAAAATCCGGTGTGATAAGCACAAAACACTCGATTACCGAAGGTAAGAGAAAGTTGTGTGCTGTGCGACCAGTCACACAGATTTTTTTTATAAATCCACTCTATTTAGGCCCTTTGTGACGTATTATTCAATCCAATGAAATGAATCCCTTTGTGACGTATTAATCACGTCATTCCAATGAAATGAAACTATTAATAAAAAAAATAATGATTTAATCAGATTTAGTAATTATCTGTTGTTTTCTATTTAAATTACGATATAAAAAAGTATTGAAACGGAACAAGAGGAGAGAGAGAGAGAGAGAGAGAGAGAGAGAGAGAGAGATGTTAATATAGATTTTAGAAGCCAAGGCAGACAGACAGACAGACAGAGCAAAATAATGAAATAGATTAAATATTAACCAATATCTCTCTCTCTCTCTTTTGTTTATTTCTAAATCGATTTCTCTCTCTCTCTCTCTCTCTCACAGAAAACTCATTCGAGTATAAAATAATAAGTGATTGATCATTATCGGATGTGAATAGTTGATAACATTTTTAGGTAAAGGACAGAGGAAGAAAAAGAAGAAGCGGAGGCATCGGAAGTACTTCTTTTGATGTTATGTATGGAATTGTTAATCTTAAAAGAGAGAGAGAGACGGAGATAAATTCCTCTTGGCCATTGCCTTGTTTATTCTAGACATGATTTAAATATTTTATTTTTTACGCACGCGTATTTAGTCTCTTGGACAAAGAAAATTAATTGATTATTATCTAAAAACAGGCGTTAAAATTAAAAAAACAAACAAATGGGTGTTAAAAAGTAATGTAAGCGTTAAAAAATGCTATTCAAAATCATTTCCTTGCCTCAAATAGCTATTCTGTAAGCAAAAAATTTAAAGCCAAAGCGTTAACATTTAGTAAATAGTGTTAAAAATTAATGCCATGTCTAGGGGGCATAGGCGTCATTTGGGAGGGGCAGGGGGGGCATTTGACCCCCCCCCCCCAAGGGCTCTGATTTTTATAAAATTTTATATTATTTTAAATAAAATACTCCAAAATACATCTACGAGTATAAAAACTGTACAAAATTAAACAATAAATTAAATATGTTTTGGCCAAATTTGAGTACCCATTTGTAAGTAAATTTTAAGAAAAAAAAAATGTTTGCCCCCCCCCCAAGAAAAAGTTGAAATGACGCCACTGCTAGAGGGGGTGGCTTTAATATTTTAACGTCGTGTTTTAAATAAAAATGCCGTCCTTAACCTAAAAAGTAAGATTATGATTTTGATAGCTTTGAAATAAAAGCAACATGTTAACGTAGCTGTTAAAACTTTGTTTAGAGAATAGCATTTTTTTAACGCTGATTGTTTCTACATTACTTTTTAACACCCAATTTATGATGTTAAATTTTAACGTTTGTTTTTAGAGATAGACCTGAATTTCTATTAAAATAAAATTTTCGCTATATCTCTAAAACTAGGGGAACTGATGGTATTTTTGGAATCAGGGCTACCCAACCATATACTCAAGACCAGGGGTGGGCAAATACTTTTAAGCGGGGGCCAAAATGAAATTTTCAAAATGTCTCCCGGGCCGGAGGTCTATACCGCGTACGCTTTCCACACCCGAATGTTTTGGAGTGGAGTTTTTTTCCCTGCCCAAGAAATTTTTTGGCAAAAACACTATACGTATCATTTTAAAGCATTTGGACAAAGAAATTTGACAGTTAATACCCTGGTAGGAATTTCCAATGCTGACAATTGGCCGAACCTTGGGCCAGTTGTCATCAGTTGTCATTTGCCAAGCCTTGAGTAGTGGCCATTGGGCCAAGCCTGGTCCGAGGCTTGGCCCAATGGTATTATATTATTAAACCGATCCTTGGGAAGACGAATAGACCAAGCCTGGTCCGAAGCTTGGCCCAATGGTATTATATAATTAAATCGAGCCTTGGAAAGTCACCAATGGACCAAGCCTGGTCTATTATAATAGATAATAGTAATAATAAATTGTCCTACTTGGGTGTACATGCGAACAATTTGTGCCCACTAAAATACGAGTATGTCCCGTAATTTTTAAAGAAAAATGAAAGATTATAATCGAACAGACCTAGTATGCTTGCATACATAAAAGTAGGGATATGGTTACGGCTGTTCGAAATTATAATACTCTCTATTATTTATATACTGTATTTCATTATTTATATGCACTCTACGCACACTAATACTGTTGATTTCAACAAAATCGCATAAAAGGGATTTTTCAACGGGCCGGATAAAGTAAGCAAAAGGGCCGGATCCGGCCCGCGGGCCGGCTTTTGCCCACCCCTGCTCAAGACCATCTCTTTTATTGGCCAATATATATACTTTTTACTTTCTCTTACCTATATGTATATGTTAATATACAGAGAGAGAAAGTATTGGATTCATGTCAAAATTTCGATATCGAGATGATGGATCTTCACGTTTTGAGGTCCCCCTGAATCCAAAAAAGTGGTTTTCGCGACATGGTCTGTTTGTCTGTATGTGTGTGTGTCTGTCTGTATGTGTTCAATTTAAAGCATGAAGGAATTGAGCTAGAAGGTTGAAATTTTATATTTAAGTTAGGCACCTCCCTGGAGCGTGAAAATAAGCTTTTAATCAAAATCGGCCAAAAAGTACTAGTAGTTTACTGATGTACTTTTTCAGTTTTTTTCGATTTTCTCAAAATTCGCCCCGGCGATTTTTTTTTTTAAATTCATAAATCAATTATTTTTTAGATGCTCTTTAAAATATATAATCTCACTTTACCATTGAAATCTTCTGAAGACCACTTTACTCTTGTATTTCATATGAGAGATCTCCATCTGCAGTTGCAATGGTTGCCATTGTAACAAAATTTAAATATTCTCCCACACTTATAATATTTAAATCTGAATTCAAATGATACGTACTGTCAGGAACTTTTATGAAAAGTCAGAATTTCTTCCAAAATTTATATTTTTCTTGGCGCTCATCAAAACACGTCTTGTTACTTTTAAATCCTAACTCAAACTGATTTAATAAGAAGAGAAGAAACAACAAAAAGAGTCCAAAATTCAAGATATAATCTATACTACAAAGAACTATACCCGAGGGAAGGACCGGCAAAATATTTATTTTTAAGAAACTCATTTGCAAAGCACCGGTTGATAGCTCAATTAAGACTAGCAAATGAAAAATATCACTTGCAAGTAATATACAAGGACCTCAGCTTAAAAATAAATCCACAAGAATACTGTGGGATATGTAATCTCAGAGAGAAAGAAACTCTTGAACACATCATCTTGAACTGCCCCATGTATCAACCAAGCAGAGAAATGCACCTAAAACGACACCTGATAGAAAATAGGAAGATAGGAGATCTATTAAGAATAGAAGAAACAGAAAAAATGAATGCGGTGTTTTATTTCATGGTGGAGGCGATGAAGAGGGAGACAGTTGGCTAAAGACATATTGAATTTTAAAATACTCTTATAAATTTTTCAAACAGACTGTATAAAATAATATATATATTACACACAGTGTAAAAAGATTGTTAAAAAAAAAAAAAAAAAACTCACTCATTTGTATAGCAAACAAGCTAAAAACAAATAAATTTACTTACTTACTTACTGTCAGGAACTAGATAAATGTCGACACAAAAAATCTGGGGTGACAAGCACAGTACACAACTTTCGATTACCGAAGGTAAGAGAAAGTTGTATGCTGTGAGACAGCAACACCAGATTTTTTTAAATTTATTTGATCAAAATGACTAATTTATGTAAATTTATAATATTTAACCCTAAGGGGATAATAACGAATTTCTTTTTTTATTTTTCATTAAACAAAATTACCTTCTATTCCGTAAGATTATAGCATATTATTTAAGAAATATAAATATTTGAACGCTTAAATTTAATGATATAATATAAAAATTAGAGTTATAATGACTGTTTATTTATAATATTGACATTATATATATAATTTTTTCGCTATAAAAATTTTAATTTATTCAATAACAGTTATATAGCCTATATAGGCTATAGAGTACCGAGAGATTTTCTCAGAACCCCGAGGCTATATGGACTCTGTTACGCATTAGTGTGTCAAGCGCCAGCTACCGAGATTTGAGAAAATTAACATTAAAGTTTTTTGTTTTCATTGGATTATATATAATTTTTTTGTCAATTTTGCACGTAACATTAAATATAAATTTTTTTTAGGACATATTTCATAAAAAATTATAGCATTTGAAACAATATTCCGTGCTTAACACAATTTTTAATTTTTTTTGGCGCTTGACACACTAATGCATAACAAGGTCCATATATAATAATAAAAGTTTTATTTGTTTTCAACGATTTAAATGCAAGAATACATTATTCTTTATACATTTCCTATGGGAGAAATCGTAACTTTAGGAATTAATAACTCAAAAAGATATAGGAATTTCGGGACTCGAGTTTCCTGCACTCTCCATAATGTCCTCTATAAGCCTGTAAAATTCCGTTACAAAATTCCAACGGGAAGTTGATTAAAGATAGTCCGACAGAAAGACAGACGGACATAGCGAATTATATATTTTTTTTCTCTCCCATCTCCAATTACAGAGAGACGGAGAAGACATTGGCAAAGTTTGAAAATTGTCAAGGAGAGTGGGATTGGGAACTCTAGATTCGTAATCCGCAGCTTACCCGATTAGACATGAACCTCCTCATATAAATAGATAATATTAATATAAGTTATATAAATGTTTTGAACGAAGTTCTTTAACGCGGCTTACGCAGGGTGAATTGGGAGAAAATGTAACGTTTCAAAAACGCGTTCCTAATAAAAATGCGTTCCCAGCCCCCCGAGCGAAAGCGGAGGGAGGCGAGATTAACCGAAGTCTTGGCGAGGCCACGCCCAACTTCTCCTCTTTATTTCCTTCTACCGGCTCCATCTAATCCTTATTTCTGGTTCTTTTTACCCAACTTCTTCTATGCTATGATAACGGTGCCAAATATGGCTGATGACCTAATGCCAACATTATTTTTTAAATAAATAATAAATAAATTCTATACTATGGCGGATATCCTAGTTTGAGGAGGGAAGGGCATTTGGTTGATTTTTATTGATCTTTTAACAATAAATACTTTATAAATGTTATTATATGTTATGTATCTTTTATAAAAGCATAAAAATATATAAATATAGGCCAGATATAGGCTAATACTCTATCGGCTGTTAGACTAGCCTGCCATCTATTGCAAGAATGCTGAACTAATTTGACAGTTGGTTTTTAAATAAATCATCTAAGCTTATTTTAAAAATTTCTTAAATAATATGTGATTAATAATAACAATAAATTCATTTTTAAATTTAAAAAAATTAAAGATTATTGGGACAGATTGTTTTTTTGTATTTGCTTGATAACAAAAAAATTAATTACGATAATTTTTTAATAAGTCTTAAAAAGAATTATAGCTCGATGTCCCAATAATCTCTTATTAATTTAATTCATTGAAAAAAACGGCATTGAAAAATTTCTTATAATAGTCTAGTTTTTTTAAAGTATGTTTAGACGTCGCTCCTGAACCCCCTTAAGAGGCAAAGCAAAAGAAGTTAATGTGATTTTAGTGACGGTTGGTACAATTACCACAAGTGCCCCTCTAACGTTTGCATAAATCCTTACCACAAAAGTTGAACGAACTTTACTATGCAAAAATAAATTAATAATGAAGCTCTTCTTTTTCTCTGTTAGAAGAAGAGGAATCCATCATTAAAGTTCAAAGGTGAATAATCTATCATGTCTTTCGTTCTTCGTTCCTCTCTTTAATGGATCTATTTTAAGTGATGGACGCAGTTTGCCATTAAAGGTGGGACGGACGGACGGTTTGACAGACAGATAGAACACTCGCAAAAGGTCCATAACCTTCTCTCTACACACAACAAGGAAATTTTTAATCTTGGAAGGTGACTAATTGAAATTTGGAAACGATGCAACGCTAATGCATCTGTGTGATCTTCGCATCAAGGAAATTTGTATTCTTTGAAGCGTGAAAGATGGGATAAAGATCAATTAATCAATGCAAAATTCAGGGACAAATTAGTCAACTTCCATATAGATCGATCAAAAAAAAAAAAATGAAAATTTAATTATATATTAATTTTTATTATTTGTCATTTGGGAGATTTAATTATTTCATTATTAAAATTAATTAGCTTTAATTTTTTTTATAATGAAAGAGAGAACATAGCCTTGGACCCGGCTAAGGCAAAAAAAAAAAAAAAAGAGAGAACATTATGCTTTCCTATAGAAAGATTCTAGATTTGTGAATCTCTTAAAAAGGGGATCCCCTATCCCTAATTTGACAAAATGATATCCTAAAACCACCCCCAGAAAAAGACACAAAAAATC
>JAKCPI010007815.1:0-66761 GCA_023213315.1 Euborellia annulipes
AAAGACAAAAATGTGAAAAATTTTTTATTAACGCCAAATTTCTCTTCTCTTGTCCCGCGATTCGGGGTCGGCTGACCTCACTCTTTCCCTCCAATCCTATCATACGTTTTTACGACTGGAAGAAATAAGGCAGGCCGGCCCGTGGCACGGTCTGACGCCTGTAAACCTGTTTCGGTTTCCACTCGAGTCCAAACTAGTGACAACACTAGTGACAACGTCTTACAACGCATGCGCATTTTTTACTTACTCTTGCCTCTATATATGTTAAAAAATAAAGTATTTTTTTTTTGCCATTTCATTTGATGTTATTTTATTTTCAAAAAAGCGTCCCGCAAAATGGCCTGTCTGTGTTCCTCTCCCTCTCCCGGATCAAAATAAGCTTTTGAACAAAATCAGCTAAAAAGTACAAGTAGGCCTACTTTACTGGTGTATATTTTTAGTTTTTTTTTTTTCGATTGTCTTAAAATTTTGATTAAAAATCCATCAATTTTT
This sequence comes from Euborellia annulipes, assembly GCA_023213315.1. NCBI lineage: Eukaryota > Metazoa > Arthropoda > Insecta > Dermaptera > Anisolabididae > Euborellia > Euborellia annulipes. Next base: position 493 of record JAKCPI010007815.1, read on the forward strand.
TTAAGATGCTCTTTAAAATATATATTTTCATTTTAGACCACTTTACTCTTGTACTTCAAAGGAAAGGCAAAATATAAATACAGTATTTTTCTTGTACGTTTATAAATTTTATATCTTGAATTCTAATATATAGGCGGAAATCTGATGTGACAAGCACAGAGTTGTGTGCTGTGCGAACATCCACACCAGATTTTTTTTTAATCAAACGAATAATAACATAACTCTATTAAAGTTTATTTTTTTGTCTCTTTCTTTCTTGAAAAATTAAATTTTCCCATAATCTAATTTAATAAATGTTAGTGGGAAGTTGTGAAGTTAAAAGTTGAAGTGACCAAAGGTATAAAAAAAAAGAGCAACAGTCACGTTGTGACTTTTCCGCCCTATTTTCTTTTTTTTTTTTCTTTCCCTCTCCTGTATTCCTTAGAGGCATCTTTAAATTATTTATCAAGTGAGTGAAGTAAAAGATACACATAAAGAAATCACCCTAAAAAAAAAAGAAATAAATAAGATTATAAATTTGCAGTAGAGGGAAGATAAATTAGTAAATACAAGAAAAAAAATTTCTTTAAAAAAAAATTCCGGTATAATCATCCACTATGAAAATATTGCTTATTACTTGCTCTTACCTATATATGAGGCGTTCAGAAGCCAACCTGACTAACTCCAAGAAGTGAAATTTTTCCGTTATAAGCAGTTGAAGTTTTTTTTTTTTTTTTTTTTTTTTTTTTTTTTTTTTTTTTTTTTTTTTTTTTTTTAACACTCGCACTTTTTCTCATTCACACTCACACTCACACACACATTCACACAGTCTTTTGGGCAACTGGAGGCCATTTAAGACTTAAATCTTATTAAATCAATAACGGTTATGGTAAATGTCTTACATGGCCTGAGTTGCCGAAAAGACAGTGTGAAGATGAGAAAAAAAGTGTGAATGTTAAAAAAAAAAAAAAAAGGATCCGACCCAAACAAGATTTTCAGCCGAAACCGAAACTTCATTTTACATTTTTTTTTTTTTTTTTTTTTTTTAACTAACCCCCCTTCGACCGGGTGGAAATTTTTTTTCTCATAATAAATGTGGCTAACGAAAGAAAAGAGATGATGCGTTAGGGGATTTTGCTCTCCTTTTTTTTTATCTAGACCAAATGTTAAATGAATTGTCTCTCTAGAGAGGGAAAAGGAAACTTAATTGAGCGAATGTGATGCTAGAGCCCTTTGTTTCACTTTATTAAGATTACAAATTCAACGAGACAGAGAAAATCAATAAATAGGCCAAAATAGAAATAGGGAATTTAACAATTTAAATGTAAAATTTTTAAAGGATGAATGGTTGATACGTCTACTGCTCACACCAGACACACTGGATATATTTCGTTGCTTGATTATTCGTATTTCCGATTAATTCGTACAAATCCCGGTAATTGCTATAAAAACAATGCATTTCAGATCCCTCGTATTATTTTTATGGACCAGGTCACTTAAAACGTCTAATAATTCGTATTTGCATCTTAAAGAGCTCGTTAATTAGTACTGTTTTCAGGAGAGGGAGGGAGAGACAAGTGTTTCTCGTTCATTCGTAATCTGTTCACTCAAAGGAGTATTGAAAATCTGGTGTGACAAGCACTCTTACCTTCGGTACGTAATCGAAAGTTGTGTGCTGTGTGCCAGTCACACCAGATTTTTTGTGTCGACATGTATTTAGTTTCCGACAGTAGGGTACATGTGAATTAAAAATTAATGCCATATCTAGGGGTGCCTTTAATATTTCAACGCCGTGTTTAAAATAAAAATCTGGTGTGACTGGCGCACAGCACACAACTTTCTCTTACCTTCGGTAATCGAAAGTTGTGTACTGTGCTTGTCTCACCAGATTTTTTGTGTCGACATGTATTTAGTTTCCGACAGTAGGGTACATTCGATTTTCAAGATGTAAAATTTATAAGTATGGCAAAATATTTATATGTTGTTACCATGCCAACCATTTTCCTATCTTTTCTATGGAGTACAAGAGTAAAGTGGTCTTCAGAAGATTTCAATCACAAAATGAGAATATACATTTTAAAGAGCATCTAAAAAATAATTGATTTTTGAATTAAAAAAAAAATCGTTGGAGCGAATTTTGAGAAAATCGAAAAAAACTGAAAAAGTGCATCAGTAAAGTACTAGTACTCTTTGGTCGATTTTGTTCAAAAGCTTCGTGTCACGTCCCATGGGGGTGCCTAACTTAAATATAAAATTTCAACCTCCTAGCTCTTTCCGTTCTTGAGATATTTTGTTCACAGCACACACCACACACACACAGACAGACAGACAGACCATGTCGCGAAAACCACTTTTTTGGATTCAGGGGACCTCAAAACGTGTATATCCATCAAAATCTCGACATCGAATTTTTGACATGAATCCAATACTTTCTCTCTTATATATATGAGAAAGTAAAAATGGAGCCCTTAACCTAAAAAGTAAGGTTATGATTTTGATAGCTTTGAAATAAAAGCATGTTTTTTTTTTGTTTTTTTATTTAATTACCCCCTTTTCGGCTGCAGAAGCCATTAGGGTTTTAATTTGACATATTATTAAATTTATAATACCGATGGCTACCGGGGGACGTTCTACACGCTGATTTCAGGGGGTCACCAATCCCAGATCTCGCCGCGCTTGGCAATGCTTAACAGCAACGATTGTGGTGACTGTTGCTCTACTCCGTTGCCAGGCCCCCCGGCCAAGCAGCATGTTAACGTCGCTGTTAAAACTTTATTCAGAGAATAGCATTTCTTAACGCTGATTGTTTTTACATTACTTTTTAACACCCATTTGTTTATTTGAAATTTTAACTTCTGTTTTTAGAGAATAGACCTGAATAAAGTTTATTTTTATGTTTTTGCCATTCACCTGCAATAAGAAAAAAAATTCTTACGTCTCCTGAATCCATCTTTATTTATTTATATTAAGATTATCAATATTGTGCAATTTTTTAAAATTTTTTTCGAGATTTATATATTTGAATTAGATATTAGTATTCAAAACATCTCGATTCGTTTCGGACTTAACTAACTTGTAAGTCATAGAGATATATATCAAACAAAGATGTGATTGTTTGTGTAATTTTTTTATTTTTTCGTTTTAAGCCCCCAAAGCATTCTTTCAATTCATTTCCAAGTTTAATACGTTTTTTTTTTATAATAAAACGTAAAAATTAGACGATTATGATTCAAGTGTTTTCATCAAATGCATACTACTAGCGGATTACGCGATAGAGAAAAAATTCTTCATTTTTAGAATTGGTGCATAAAAAATACGCCTACATCGATGATGGTCTTAAAAATTTGCATTTACCCATAAATAATAACTAATGAAGTATTAATATCAAGGCAGATGACATCTTTTCAAAAATTTATTTATTTTTTTAATGATATTTAAAGAATCATCAATTTTCCATTAGTCATTTGATTAAAAAAAAAAAAGCAAAGAGGGAGTTAGAAAGAGAGAATAAGAAGATAGCATCTATTAAATTAAAAGAAAGAAGGTTCGGGGGGGGTTATAAATCGATTTTCCTTTTGATTCATTTCATTGGCTGCTCGTACTTAAATACGGCCCTGCTTTACTATAGATCCCTTGTAAATGTAAACTACCCCTGTCTGTTTTATATGAGCAAAGGAAAGTAAAGAGAAACAGAAAGAGAAGAGATAAACCTTCTGAAGGAAAAAAACAAAAGTGAAGAGCTTCTAAAGATAAAGATGAGAAAAGGCCAAGTTGCAACCGAAATGTTATCAACGCCAGATCGGATTCCAAATAACTTTGTATCTCTCTCTCTCTGGTTTGGAATTAACTTCGCCTTTAGACTAATAACAATAATAATTATAATAATAAAACAAGTTTGCAAATAGGGATAGGGATGATGATATGACGAAGAGTAAAAATTATCTTCTTGCTTGAGCGCATTTACACATTTATTTTTAAAGAAAAACATTAATTAAAATATCTTGTTTATAATTGTACTAGCTGTGTTTCTCCCCCTCCTGGACTTATTTTTTTTTAATTAATAAAAATCATCTATTAATATGATATGTAGAGAGAGAAAGTATTGGATTCATGTCAAAAATTCGATGTCAAGATTTTGATGGATATACACGTTTTGAGGTCCCTTGAATCAAAAAAAGTAGTTTTCCCGACATGGTCTGTGTGTGTGTCTGTGAACAAAATATCTCAAGAACGAAAAGAGCTAGGAGGTTGAAATTTTATATTTAAGTTAGACACCCCCATGGGACGTGACACGAAGCTTTTGAACAAAATCGACCAAAGAGTACTAGTACTTTACTGATGCATTTTTTCAGTTTTTTTTTCGATTTTCTCTAAATTCGCTACAACGATTTTTTTTTTTAATTCATAAATCAACTATTTTTTAGATTCTCTTTAAAATGTATATTTTCATTTTGTCATTGAAATCTTCTGAAGACCACTTTACTCTTGTACTTCATAGAAATGATAGGAGAAATGGTTGCCATGGTAACAAAATATAAATATTTTCCCACACTTATAAATTTTATATGCCCCCGGGTGTGGCGTAGTAGGTAGCGTGCCTACCTCCTATACCAAACGTCGCGGGTTCGGACTCAGGCAGTCCGACGATTTTATTTAAGCCATTTGGATACCAGATGACTTAAATAGAAATGCCTGAACCCCAAATTGATATATCAATTACAACGGTTATCGTCAAAGTCTTAAATGGCCTAAGTTGCCGAAAAGACTGTGTGAATGTGAGTGTGAGTGTGAATGAGAAAAAAGTGTGAATGTTTTTAAAAAAAAAAAAAAAAATTTTATATCTTGAAAATCGAATGTGCCGTACTGTCGGAAACTAAATACATACCGACACGAAAAATCTGGTGTGACAAGCACAGTACACAACTTTCGATTACCGAAGGTAAGAGAAAGTTGTGTGCTGTGCGACCAGTCACATCAGATTTTTCTTTTATATAAATACGTAATTTAAGCGCGTATTTCAAGGTGTTTTTTAGTGTATATCCGAACCCTAGAAATAAGTGGAATAAGTGAAGATTTCGGCTCTCAGAAAAAAATATATTTCCTTCCAACTCTAGTATACCTGAGGACTGAATATATTAACAAAACCTTCAAAGCCGTCATCTTAACCGTTAGATTTGTATCCCATGAAGTGTATAAAAAAAAGCAAATAATATTGTTTATTTCTTGCCTAAAGCCTAAAAAGCGTTAAATTCGCATTTAAAAGATAAACATAGTCTGCACACTTTAGAAAAGCGCGTTAAACATGCATTACTATCTCTATTGACAATTCTATTCCTTATCGATTTTGCAAACACCCGTCAAAACAGCCTTAGGCTTTAAGAAAAAAAAAGAAAGTTCTAAATAAAAATAAAATAATCAGGGAAAGAAATCTGAATCCCCTTTCTCTCCTTGGCGAGGAGATTAATTTTTAGAAAATCCAATTTCGCACTTTAATTAAAACAAAAGTTTTCATATTACAATAAAAATTTCAACAAAAAAAAAAAAATATTATTAGAAAACTTGGAAGCTTCACCTAAATTAAGTTGAATTAATTCGTCAGAGGTATCATATTTTTAAATTTATGTATACTGCGCGTCAAAAAAAAGCAAACATGTGGGGTCGTAGGACCCCCGGCAGGAACGAAGTTCCTCACGCCTTTACTTCAACTCAGAATATAATTTAATATGAATATGAATGGAGCTACCCCCACTGGAACCTCTTGCTCGCCTTCGGCGAGCAATTTCCCGCCTACGGTAAATAGAAGAAAATCAAGAGAAGGAGAAGGTGGGTCGCCTACCTCCGCCGTCGCTCAGGCGCTGGGAACGCATTTTTGTTAGGAACGCGTTTTTGTTACGTTACATTTTCTCTCAATTCACCCTGCGTAAGCCGCGTTAAAGAACTTCGTTCCAAAAAAAACGTAACATTTTGATCCTCCTACACCACCTTAAGCCCTATTCTAATCTACCTCAATTATACTCTAATTTAAGAAACATTTAATATGAAAGGTCAAGGGATCTTTTTCCGTACCAATCCATTAAATATTTCTAAATTATGTTGTATACTAATTAATTTAACTTCCAAAAATGGTGGCGCGTTTTAAATAACTTCGACTTCAGATATTGAAAATCTGGTGTGCTCAGCACACAACTTCTCTTACCTTCGGTAATCGAAAGTTGTGTACTGTGCTTGTCACACCAGATTTTTGTGTCGACATATATTTAGTTTCCGACAGTACAGTACATTCGATTTTCAAGATGTGAAATTTATATGTGAAAATATTTATATTTTGTTACCATGGCAACCATTTCTCCTATCTTTTCTATGGAGTACAAGAGTAAAGTGGTCTTCAGAAGATTTCAATCACAAAATGAGAATATACATTTTATAGAGAATCTAAAAAATAATTGATTTTTGAATTTAAAAAAAATCGTTGGAGCAAATTTTGAGAAAATCGAAAAAAACTGAAAAAGTGCATCAGTAAAGTACTAGTACTCTTTGGTCGATTTTGTTCAAAAGCTTCGTGTCACGTCCCATGGGGGGTGCCTAACTAAATATAAAATTTCAACTTCCTAGCTCTTTTCGTTCTTGAGATATTTTGTTCACAGACACACACACACACACACACACACACACACACACACACACACACACACCCGAGAGAGAGATAGACCATGTCGCGAAAACCACTTTTTTGGATTCAGGGGACCTCAAAACGTGTATATCCATCAAAATCTCGACATCGAATTTTTGACATGAAACCAATACTTTCTCTCTATATATATATTAACATATATATAGAGGTAGAGAAAGTAAAAATAAAAAACCAGTTTAAAACCGGTTTTCAAAATTTTCCGGTTTTTTCCAAACCCTAGTTGTCATGTCAAAACTTATTAGGCAAAGTACTACTTCCAAGTGACGTATTTACTCCAAAAGTTGATAGAAATCTACAATTTTAGTGTAAGGAGCATATACCAAATTTCATCGATCTAGCTGCTAGCGTTTTTAAGCAATCGTGTTCACACACACACACACACCCAGACGTAATTCCAAAAGAATTTACCAGAAAGTTTTATAGAAGTCATTCCCTTTTATTTAAGAATAGAAAATGTTATAGCCTATTAAAATCAGTCATTTAGATACTAAAGAAATATATAATCACCAACAATGAAGAGAAATTGACCTGCGACTCAGAAGTAAAGTGAATAAATAATTTAATTTTAATATTGTCATTTCATTTGATTGATGGCTGGTCAGTTACGAAAAACTCTTCATTTACAAAAGTGGTTTCTTTTACTCTATTCAAATCAATAGATAAATAAAATCAAAAAAACAAACAGAAAGGGCTGAAGGTGAGTCATTGAGGGCGCCGCCCTTCGCTACGTGAGGTGAGCCTACTAAGCACACGAGTGACGTCATCAATAGGGGAATAGGGAAGAAAGAAAGCGAGTGCTATTTGATTTACGACTTCAGGGTAGAAAAAAAAGTATTAAAAACAATGAAAGATATTAATTGTATTCTCAAAGTCAAAAATTAATTTACTAAAAGAACCTGGATAAGTAATTATACCAACAGAATAACAATTATGAAAACACCTAGATGTGCATGCATTAGCTTTATGGCACAACAATATCGCTTTCTTTTGGAACAAAATTTTTATTTAAAATACAATTCAAAGTACAAAATTAATATTTGTCTCTGTCTGGTTACAATGTTGCAAGGATACATACGGAATACTGCTTTGTGGAATCCACACCCGTAGATCTGATCTTGAAATATCATAAAAGGCCATCTATCATTCGCTATAAATTTCACTTTAAATAAAATTATATTTCTTCTCTCAAAGTCTCTATATTAACTAATTCAATTATATTTGAAACACCACAGTACTCGAAGTGGTAACAAATGTTTAAAAAAAATGACTGCGACATTTTAGTTCCTGAAAGTTAGGCAACAATAATAGCATTTTTTAATAGGGAGAATTAAATTCACAAGGTTTTCTGTATCAATAATATATTAATTTGATATTAACACTTTATACGTATTTCGACACCATATGTGTCATCTTCAGAAGAAAAGTATACAATTACTACAGTAGTAGTAATTCGCTTCTGAAGATGACACAGATGGTATAAAGTGTTAATATCAAATTAATATATTATTGAAACAGAAAACCTTGTGAATTTAATTCTCCTATTAAAGCATAATGTTTCAACTAGAGCCAACGGTTACCAGTTTAAAATTAATAGCATTTTTTGATTCATATCTCGCATGTGTATTTGTTAAAATACAAAAACTCATGGACTAGTGCCAAAATTATTTTCATTTCCGATTCGGCCTTTGGATAAAATTTGGACTTATCAGAATTTTACTTTTCTTTATTTGATAAGTGAATGGTGATGGAGTCTGGAAAAAAACAAGACGAGTGAGTGCAGCCAAATATTCTTTTTATTTCAATTCTCGCCCCTCAGGCTGAGCGGCCCGAGGTCTAGGCCATCCTCAGAGCCGGCCGGCAATAATCAAAAAGTGTGGAAATTTGTAACAACTCGACGTTTTACTGTGAGCGGACCACATGTTGAATGTTGTCGCTGTTGTTACAAATTTCAACACTTTTTTCATATTGCCAGCTGGCTCTGAAGATTCCCTAGACCTCGGGCCGAAACGTCAGGCGAGAATTGAAATAAAAGAACTCTTTGGCTGCACACGTCTTGTTTTTTTTCTGACCCCATCACCGGTAGGCCTACAGCCACAGATCTTTATCGATTGATAAGTGAAGTTTTTGCCCACGGGGCTTGGGTAGTTGGTAGCGTGCCTACCTTCTATACCGAACGTCGCGGGTTCGGACCCCAGGCAGTCCGATAATTTTATTTAAGGATTTGGATACCAAATGACTTAAATAGAAATGCCTGGACCCCCAATAGATATTATCTTATACAACGGTTTATCGTATAAAGTCTTATATGGCCTGAGTTGCCGAAAAAGACTGTGTGAATGTGAGTGTGAATGAGAAAAAAGTGTGAATGTTTAAAAAAAAAAAAAAAAAGTGAAGTTTTAAATATTTATAAACAAATTTGTGGTTTGTATTATTATTATTTTGGGAGTTTTTACTTTCTCTTAGCCTATATATGAAATATATAGGAGAGAAAGTATTGCGATCATGTCAAAAATTCGATGTCGAGATTTTGATGGATATACATGTTTTGAGGTCCCCTGAGTCCAAAAAAAGTGGGTCCCGCAAATTGGTCTGTGTGTGTGTGTGTATGTGTGTGCGTGTGTCTGTATGTGTGTGCGTGTGTCTGTATGTGTGTGCGTGCGTGTGTCTGTATGTGTGGACAGATTTTTAGCATGAAGGAATTGAGCTACCGGATTGAAATTTTATATTTAACTTAGGTACCTTCCCACACGCTCAAAATAAGCTTTTGAACAAAATCGGCCAAAAAGTACTAGTACTTTACTGATGTACTTTTTCAGTTTTTTTCGATTTTCTCAAAAATTCCCTCCAAGGATTTTTTTTTAAAATTCATAAATGAACTATTTTTTAGATGCTCTTTAAAATGTATATTCTCATTTTGCCGTTGAAATCTTCTGAAGACCACTTTACTCTTTTTCTTCATAGGAAAGATAGAAATGGTTGCCATGGTAACGGAATTTAAATCTTTTACTTTTTATTAGATTAAAAATCAATTATTATTTAAATTCCCATTTTTTTAAAATTTATTTTTGTGTCTTTAATTGTTTCAAAGAAAACATATATGTCTCTCTCTCACTTGCAAACATTATCGCCTCTCTCTACTCTTTTTAAATTCCCTTTCCACCTTATCTTCGCATAGGAACAATGTTAATTTCCTATAGGGATTTGTATGTTAATTTCGATTCAAAAGGGGGTCCCCTTTGAAACTTTTTAGGCATTTAAAATTTTTTTTCCCCAATTCTTATGAAATTTTGTATTTATTTACGATTCTATATTGTGTATAAAATGTCCAAATATGAGATTAAAATTTTGAAAAATAACCATAGTTTATTTGAAGCAGTCAACATTTAAAATGCAAGTTTGAAACTAAGGTGCTATCGGAAACTAAATATATCTCGACACAAAAAATCTGGTGTGACCAGCACAGTGCGCAACTTTCTCTTACCGAAGGGTAAGAGAAAGTTGTGTGCTGTGGCGCCAGTCACACCAGATTTTTAATTATAGACCACATTTGTTAGTAATTATTTATTAAAAATATAAATACTGTACAACTTATTCTGAAGCCGTTCTCAAGTACTGTGCATTTACTCCTACACAAGTGAACTGAGGTAGTCGAAACGTTGTGCAGTATTTATATTTTTAATAAATAATTAATAACAAAATATCGTCTATAATTAAAAACTTCCTGAAAGGGATAAGCTACTTTTAAGACAACAAAACCGACGGCTAAGCATTTTCGTTGCCTAAGTTCAAGGCTCCATTCTCGAGCACATCAAGCACGTGTTAGTGAGTTTGTCATTTGGGTTGCCTTTCCAGCAATCAAGTATGAACTATTTTTATCACTTGTAAATATGAAGTTTTAATATTGGTAAAATGACAGCCAATAATAAATAATATTAGTATATGTTAGCGAGGCGAATAGCTGAATCAATATGTAGTTGAAAAAAATAAAGGGCCGAGCAGCTATGTTTATTTCTTTATTAAAGAACCCACAGCGACGTTTCGGCCGACTATGCAACCATCATGGCTAGAGTTCAGTTAATAGAAAAACCTCTTACGTTTTTTGACAGACATTTCATAAAATTCATTACGATCTATCAGATATAATGCATTCAGCGCCAAAGTCAATATATAGATCGTAAAGAATTTTATGAAATGTCTGTCAAAGAACTTAAGAGGGTTTTCTGTTGGCTGAACTCTGGCATGAAAGATGGTCGCATCGTCGACCGAAACGTCGCTGTGGGTTCTTTAATAAAGAAATAAACATTGCTGCTCGGCCTTTTATTTTTTTCTACTACATATTAGTACAGCCGGTGGGTCTGGCAAAAAATATATATTGATTTTAGTGTAATACTAAATTATAATAATAATAAACTGATATCATTTTGCCAACACCAAGTTAATTTAATTTACATTTTGAAAATACTGTATTTTCAATTATTATTTTTAGGTCTCGTTTTGCGAGAGTCTAGGTGAAAAAGAGAATGAGTTTAATTAAAACGCTAAGCCCCCCTTTTTCACAAGGGATTTCCGCTTATTGAATTAACTTACGAATGAAATCTTATACTAGTATATTTTGATAGAAAATTTTATTCAGTTGGTATCTAATAAGAAAAAAAATAAAATAAAAAAAGTAAAAACGTGAAATTTCATTCTACTGTTTATGGATATATTTCGTTTTAATTGATTTAATTTTTAATTTCCCCGCGGGGCGCTAAATAGAAGAATAGTGTGGAAATTAAAGAAATATAATTCGGAAGAAAAATTAAAAAAAGTGAATGCCACAAGGAAGGAATGTGATCCTAACATATCAAAAACAAATAAAAGTCAAAACAAAATGATATCAAAACAAAAGCAAAAATAAAACTAAAATAGCAGTAAAAAAAAAATCAAAATGAAATAGCATCCCAGCAAAAACAAATATCTCAACAAAATGAGATCAAAACAAATCGAGATCACAATAAAAACAGAAACAAAAACAAAATTAACCCCGAGGAAATCAGCGCATTAGGAATCAGTATATTAACAGATATATTATAGGTATATGTTGAAAACCCCAAATGGCCTCAGTAGCCGAAAGGGAAGAAAGAAATAAGTCCAAAAACAAAACAAAACAAAAATGATGGAACAATTGTCTTCTTGATATTTATTTAATATACCAATAAATGAAACATCTTGCCTAGTGTCTTTAATTAATTTTATCTATATAATTAAAGATTTTATTTATTTTTGATGCCGATATTTTGATATTGGAATTTATTTTAAGAAGGGGGGGGCAGCAGCAGATTTTTTTCTAAATTTATATGTACACCGAACTTAGAAAGTGAAATATTATCCAAGTATCCAAGCAAATAAAGATTCAAAAAAATATTATTGAATAAAAATCTAAAACAGGCCTAATGGAAATTTAGGCCATCTAGGGAGGTTCATAGTCCCTCCTCTGTAGAACCGTGCCTGATATCTATATTGGAGAAATATGGACCGAAACGTCATTTATCGAATTACGCTATATGCATAGTTACTTACTATATGCCAATTTTGATGGCTTAGATCTCTCACTTCCAATTTAATTGGTAAATAACAGAATAATTACTAAATCCCCAAATGCCTTTAAGGGAAAAAATTGATGCATTGAATGAGCGACAAAATAAAATTTCATTCCTTTTTACTTTCTCTTACCTATGTATATATGTAATATATAGAGAGAGAAAGTATTGAATTAATGTCAAAAATTCGATGTCGTGATTTTGATGGATATACACGTTTTGAGGTCCCTTGAATCCAAAAAATCTGGTGTGACTGGCGCACAGACACAACTTTCTCTTACCTTCGGTAATCGAAAGTTGTGTACTGTGCTTGTCACACCAGATTTTTGTGTCGACATGTATTTAGTTCCCGGCAGTAGGGAATATTTGAATTCAGATGTCAAAATTATAAACATGGGAAAATATTTATATTTTGTAACCATGGCAACCATTTCTCCTATCTTTCCTATGAAGCACAAGAGTAAAGTGTGCTTCAAACAATTTTGAGAGCAAAACGCGAATATACATTTGAAAGAGCATCTAAAAAATAATTGATTTTTGAATTTTAATCAAAATCGTTAGAGCGAATTTTGAGAAAATCGAAAAAAAACTGAAAAAGTACATCAGTAAAGTACTAGTACTCTTTGGTCGATTTTGATTAAAAGCTTATTTTCCCGGCCCAGGAGGGTGTTTAACTTAAATATAAAATTTCAACCTCCTAGCTCAATTCCTTCATGCTTAAAATTGAACACACACAGACAGACACACAGACCCCGCACAGACAGACAGACCATGTCGCGAAAACCACTTTTTTGGATTCAGGGGACCTCAAAACGTGAAGATCCATCAAAATCTCGACATCAATTTTTGACATGAATGCAATACTTTCTCTCTATATATATATTACATATATACATAGGTAAGAGAAAGTAAAAAGTGGTTTTAGAGAAATGGTCTGTCTGTCTGTCTGTGTGCGGGTGTGTGTTCAATTTAAAGCATGAGGGAATTGAACTAGGAGGTTGAAATATTATATTTAAGTTAGACATCCACCTAGGGCGTGAAAATAAACTTTTGAACAAAAGAGTACTAGTACTTTACTGATGTACTTTTTCACTTTTTTTTGATTTTCTCAAAATTTGCTCCAACGATTTTGTTTAAAATTCAAAAATAAATTATTTTTTAGATGCTCTTTAAAATGTATATTCTCATTTTGCCATTGAATTCTTTGAAGACCACTTTACTCTTGTACTTCATAGGAAAGATGTTTTTTTTTTTAAGAAAAAAAAAATCAGCGGAAACTAAATATATCTCGACACAAAAATCTGCTGTAGCAAGCACAGTATATAATTTTCGATTACCGAAGGTAAGAGAAAGTTGTGTGCTGTGCGATCAGTCACACCAGATTTTTTTAAAAGACTTTATTATATTAAATAACCAAGTATGAAAGTATAATAATAAAAGTTGAAAGGTAAAACTTGTTTTCATTTGATTGAAATCAAAAAAGTTAAATGAAATTCGTTAAAGAAGTTTTTCCTAATCAAAAATGTTTAATAAAAAAATGAAAAGAGGGAAAGATCAAACTTAAAAAAAAAAAATTCGAATTAAAAATTTATTTTTGAAATAAGTTTAATTAAGAAATGAATGAGAGAAATAATATTTTCTAAAAAAAAAAGTAAAAAAGTTAAAAAAAAAAGATTGGAATCAAAATCAAAACTTCAGTGAAGCAATTAATTTGGTATTCTCTTAAATATTTATTTATTCAGAGTATTTATTATGGAAGTGTTTCTCGGAAATCGACCTAAATGGTGTGACTGATAGCACAGCTCATAACTTTCTCTTACCTTCGGTAATTGGAGTTATGTTATGACCTAAATGGTGTGACTGATCGCACAGCTCACAACTTCCCTTACCTTCGGTAATTGGAGTTATGTTCCGTTTGTGTCAACATATTATAGTTCTCGACACTATTGTTCAAGATATAAAATTTTTAAACAGAAAATTATTTATATTTTGTATTCCATGACTCTTTTCTATGAAGTACAAGAGTAAAGTGTGCTTCAAACAATTTATAGGACAAATTGTGAATATACATTTTAAAGAGCATCTAAATAATAATTGATTTTTGAATTTTAAACAAAATCGTTGAAGCGAATTTTGAGAAAATCGAAAAAAACTGAAAAAGTACATCAGTAAAGTACTAGTGAGTGAGGGCGATTAGCCGAGGGGATAAAGCAGTTAAGCTTTTAATCCTGAGTTGAAGACAACTCGAGTTCAAATCCACCTCATGGCAATAAATTATCCAACTCATTTGAGATGCCTCCTACTGAGGAAGGAAACGGGAACCCACCTCAGTATCATTCTCATGAAAGTTACTCTTCAGAGTAACCACAACGTGTCAGGGCTGACACTAATGACTGAGAGAGAAAGTACTAGTGCTTTTTGATCAATTTTGTTCAAAAGCTTCCTGTTACGTCACAGGGGGGCATCTAACTTAAATATAAATTCTTAACTTTGTTCTCAGACAGACCATTTTGCGGCACCCTCCTTTTTTTTGACTAAACCGTACGTGTATTTCCATCAAAATCTCGACATCTAATTTTTTACATAAATAATTAGAGCGAAAAAAAAATGCAAAATTACGTGAACAACAATCCAAGGAGCAAGGCAAATCACTAGCAGAAACTATTAACGAAAAATGTTAATATCTCTAGTCTACAGTAACGAATTTTGGAGTTTATTCTTTCGCAGTTGTTATCATTAGATAGTAAAGAATTTGATTTTCGGTTTAACTGTGGTTTATTTGTAAAATTTACAACGTTTCGGCCACTCATTCTCTGGCCTTCTTCAGGAACAATTCAGCTAAGATCACAAAGGTTGTTTACATCTGTGACAATCTCAATTGGATTAGTTGAGAAAAAACAAGATGGCTGCTGCTTCTCGATATGCATCATGGGTAGATGACGTGCATATTTTTCTCAACTAATTCAAGATTATCACAGATCACAACCTTTATAATCTTAGCTGAATTGTACCTGAAGAAGGCCACAGAATGAGTGGCCGAAACGTTGTAAATTTTACAATTAAACCACAGTTAAACCGAAAATCAAATTCTTCTACTACAGTAACGAAATTAAAAAAAAAAAAAACTCTATTTTGTTTGCTGACAGATTTTTATTTTTCCTTCCTGAGTCTCATTTCATCTATCTTTTCACACAAATTCTCTATTAATTTACTAAACTGAGTGGAAAGATATCAAATTAGGTAATTTTATCATAATAAATTAGATAAATAATTAAATTACCTTATAACGTGACAAAAGAAGCAGAATAACAAAATCCTTTTTACCAGCAAAAGAAAAAGAAAAAAAAATTAATAAATTCCAGATATTTAATACAAAAAAATAGCTTAAAATATAAAAAATCTGGAGTGAGTGTAGGAACACCACAAAACTTCGTTGTGTGATGTGCTCTCTCTCACCAAATATTTTTCTATGTTTACGTGTTTCTCAAAGATAGTACGGAATTTTAGTGCATAATTCAGCTCAAATCGATTTCGCTGCATATTTTTTTATTTCTTTTAAAGAAAACATGTAAAGTACCTTCCGCTATTTTTTAATTAAAAACAAAAAAAAATCATTTCTGATTAAATACTTGAAATACTTTTTTTTTTCTTGTGTACTTTTCTTCTAAATTGCATCATTTTTTATCTAAAATTGCTATAATTTGTTCCATGAAATTGCTCAGGAGAATTAATGACCCTGCAAATAATTGATAGTTGACTTTTCTAGTGACCTTTGATTAAAAAAATTACAAATTTTCACTATTTCTTCTTTCAAGGGGAAAGAAATAAATAAAATTGGCGAGCACCACACCCAACCAAGGGGTGAGGGAGGGACACAAAGCTTTCTTTCTTATCAAATCTTTCTTTCTTTAGGATAAAAAAAGAGGATTTATAGATTATGTGACGTCACCAGAGTTTTCTAGTAATTAAATAAATTGAAAAAAAAAAAAAATTATTGTAGGCCTATTTAGTGAGGAGAAAAGCAGACGGATTTTCTTTCAATAAATGAACAACAACAACAACAACAAATATTTCTTTTGAATGTCATTTTTTTTCTTGTTCGTAATGTCTGAACATCAAACTGGTTGACTATTAGAGACCAAAAAAAAAAAAAAAAAAACTTCAAAACTTTTTTCCTCTATGAATTTTAGTCAATATTTTATTCCATTTATTTCTATAGTAACAAAGGAAGAGAAAGGCATTTCTCAAAACAACAAAATCAACTTTTTTTTTTTGGCAAGTTTTTTTAGAATGTTTCTATGTCACCGGATTGTTTTTTTTTGTTTTTGTTTTTAGTGACATCGAAATAAATTAAAGGTTTACCTTTTTTTTTTTTTTAATTTAATTTCAGCCAAAAGTAGAAGAATAAGAAGTGAGATTTACAACTTGACTTTTTTTTTGTTTTTATTCAGATGTGTTTCATGTGGAGAGGAGAAAATAGTGATTTCAAAAAATATAGGGCATAAGTGTTAAATGTTAATTAAATAATTTATTGTCTTTATATACGTATATAATAAACTCTATTGAAGAGACAAAAAACATGGTTTCAGTTCTGATGAACAACTATTTTCAAGTTCGGAAAAATTATAAAATTTGGACTACATAATGTTATAATACATTCATAAATCATAAATAAAAGAAGCAAGAGGCATCACAATACATTAAATATTTTTTTGTTAAAAAAATTGAATTTGAATAAAATTAGGCTTAGAATAGAGATTATATACATTTTACCTGATATCTGGTTTCTTAAGAAATGAATTTAATTCAACCCCTGAGAGGGATAAAGGAACTTTAGGATAACCTAAGGTTTATATTAAAAAATTATTTAAAAATTTAAACAAAATATTTTTAACAGTATAAAATTTTAATTATTTTTAATAAATAAGTTTAATTAATATGTGAATTTATTTTTTTAAAACCCTTTTCGGCTGCTGTGGCCCTTTAGGGGTATAGCTTTATTAATTTTAAACTGGTAACCGTTGGCTCTACTTGAAACAATATGATTTAATCATAGAATTAAATTCAAGTAAGAAAACCTAAGGTTTTTTGTTTCAATATAAACACTTGATACGTATTTCGACACAAGCTGTATCATCCTCAGAAGTGAATTACATACACGGAGGGGGGGGAGGGGTCAGCTTCTGTTTTTTTTTGTTTTTTTTTTTAGTTCAAGGTATAAGTGGCAAAATGGCTCCACTAACTGTTTTCCGACAAAAGATATGTTAAAAAGGTGAGATGTGAGCAAAGTGTACAAGAGAGTAAAGCTTCAATAAGATCGAGTTCAAATCTCTCTGGGAGCAATTTTTTTTTATATATAAATCAATGAAATGACAATATATTGGTAGATTGGATATAAAATATGAAAAAGTCAGTCCGAAACTACTGGCCCAATTTTAAAGAAATTTTTTAATTTTTATGAAGTTTTTTTTTTTTTTTTAAGTGGCTATTGGCTGCTTGGCCATCAAGCCATTTTTCAATATTTACAAGAGTATCAAAATATTATAACAATACATTTTTTTTTTGACCAGTCATCAAATACACTCAATTTATTTTTGTGAAGAATGAGCAAAATAAAATTATAGATAAGAAAATTAATTTATGTGTAGTTGTTCCCATTCATATTGAAATATATCTTTGTAAGTCAATAATATTTCTTCAATTATTTTTTATCTTTTTTCTTGGTTAACTGATGAAGACAATCTATTGGTGAGGGATGGGTCACTTATGAAGAGTTGAGGCTGGCATTAATTAAGATTAAGCCATTTTTGTATTCACCGAGCGATATTATGAATGAAATTTTACAAACAGAAGAGGAAAGTAATTTATATGTTCTCTCTGAATTCAAAGACAAACATATTTTTCGAATGTGTTTTAAAGAGGACTAATAAAAATAGATGATATATTTTTAAATTAATTGTAAATTTAGATTGCGCGCGATTTTGTAAGAGAGGGGGGACATTTTGTGAATTTGCCAAAAAAAAAAAGAAAAATCATATTCATCATCAACTTTTTAATGAATAATGATTTTTGTGTTTTCTTGATTTATTCTCTCACAAATACGCATCAAATTTTGCTATTTATGTAATTTGTTTAAATATGATCCCGCCAAAACACTCGTCTCCTGTCATCAATAATAATACATGGGTTTTAAATTGTGCTGGAAGTCCCGGGTTCGCCTCCCGAACAAAGTGATTACCAAAGAATTGCAACAGCCAAAGTTGTTTATAAGTTAAATCCTTGAAGAGCCCTCAGGCCTTGGTGTAGGGGTTAGCGTGCTGGCCTTTTGTACAAAGGTCGCAGGTTCGCATCCCGTCTCAAGAGACACAAATTTATATTAATTGTATTGGCTACAAAACTACGGGGTCTAAATGGCCTAAAAGACCTTAAATGAAATTATAAAAAAAAATCCTTGAAGATTTACTTTTGTAAATCATGTTGTCAGATATGGAAATAATGATTAAATTTCAATATTTATTTTTTCGGGAATTTAATCAGATCTGGCGACTGATTTGCAAATTTTACACCTACGGTTCACAAGCGAACCATCATCAGGTCTGAAAATGATAATTTTAGACATTACAAACAAGGGAAAACTAAGAAAATCCATCAATGTGCATGTTGAATAAAATCAAAATTTCTTGATTTTTTTACATTGATGCTAAAAAACGATTTGGCGAAAACCAAAAGGTTTTATCTTCTATGGAAAATTTATAATTAATTATTTAAGTCACATTATCCGGAAACGTTGCGGAAACATCCGAAAGCCATGTGACGTCAGTATCCTTGTCCGACTCGGGGAGGCTTGATTGTAACAGTTATTTACTTGTGAACATCAGACCAACATGCTATTAAACTTTCATTTATCCAATTTTTTACTTTCTCTTACCTATATGTATATGTTAATATACGTACTGTATATATAGAGAGAAAGTAGTATTCATTCTTTTTTTTATTTTTTTATTAAAATTAAAAAAATCAATTTTCTTTTAGATGCCCTTGAAAATGTATATATGTATTTATTTTGCAATTGAAATATTCTGAAGAACACTTTACTCTTATGCTTCTTTTTTTTAACACTCACACTTTTTTCTCATTCACACTCACACTCACACACACATTCACAGTGTCTTTTCGGGAACTCAGGCCATTTAAGACATTTAAAATATCCGTTATTGATTAATATACATACATTGGGCATCCAGACATTCTTATTTAAGCCATTTAGTATCCAAATGTCTTAAATAAAATCATCGGACTGCCTGGGGTCCGAACCCGCTACTTTTGGTATACGAGGTTAGCACGCTAACCTCTACACCAAGCCCCGAGGGCACTCTTGAACTTCATAGGAATGATAGGAGAAATAGCTGCCATGGTAACAAAATATAAATATTTTCCCATACTTATAAATTTTACATCTTGAATTCTAATATATCGGCGTCGGCACGAAAAATCTGGCATGACAAACACAGAACACAACTTTCGATTACCCAAGCTAAGAGAAAGTTGTGTGCTGTGCGACAGTCACACCAGATTTTTATTATTTATTATTTAATTATTTTTAGTATATACAAGTGAAATATAGAAATTTTTTCAATTTACTCTTTAAGATCTTGTTTCGTTACCTAAGCAAGTTTTAACGATTCGCTTCCATAGATATGTTAATTATAGACGAGTCTAATGCCGAAAATGTAGCGAAATTATTTATTCAATTTCTTCAAAATGTAACCATAATAGCATCAACTAAATGTCATTTAAATAAAATATTTCTCGCCTCAAAAGTAGAAGTTTCTGGCATGTTGCTAACAAGTCGGAATAATTTGGGTTGCAAATTTACGGATAGATTAGTAATCCGCGGTTATTCACTTTGTTAGTCTCTTTGTCTTTGTATAGCCTAACAAGTTTTGACAAAGGACTGATCATATCAATTAAAATAAATATTTGTTTTTTTTTTTTTTTGTTTAAGGTCTTTTTCGGGATCTAAATTCTTTTAGAACAAGTAATAAAATAAATAAGCAAGAATTTGTGAATATTTATAAATCAAATTTACATGTTGTTATTGTTTCATTTCCTTTAGTTTTTGTTTCGTTCAAGAATTCCACCCTAATGCCAATGATCTTTTTCTTTTCTCTCTCTCTCTCTCTCTCTCTCTTTAACCGACATCCGGAGAAGAGAGAGGAGCAGATTCCAATCTGTTCTCAGATCTTGTGAGTTTTGTTCTTTTATTCGAACAAAAGAGATAATTATAGCACAAGTAGAGGGAGAGAGAGAGTCAAATGGTTTATGAAACTGCTTTGAGAAATTGCAATAAAAAAGACGATTTGGCTTTATATTATACGTATATTAAAGAACAAGGACCTCAGAACTTGGTGTAGGTTAGCGTGCCTACCTTCTATACCGAACGTCGCGGGTTCGGACCCCAGGCAGTCCGATTATTTTATTTAAGCCATTTGGATACCAAATGGCTTAAATAAGAATGTCTGGACTCCAAATAACGGATATCGTAAAAGTCTTATATGGCCTGAGTTGCCGAAAAGACTATGTGAATGTGTGTGTGAGTGTGAATGAGAAAAAAGTGTCAATGTTAAAAAAAAAAAGGAAAAGTGAATCCTCAATCAAGCACATTCTAATGCAACATTGTTCTTATTTTTAAAGAACAAAAAATAAATAATTGAAATTATTCAGCCTCCCGCATCCGGAAACAATGAACTAATTCTAATAAATTCCCTCATTTTTTCTTTTTTTGACAAATGGTAAGAAAATAAGTATGTGAAAATAAATGTCATACTATAATATAAAGCGCTAGCCAGTGGCGTACCGCAGACCCCGCAATGCAGAGGGGATCCGGGTGTTGGGGAGCCCGCGGGTCGGTCCGGGCGGGCTTTGAAGGCCATGAAACAAATACGGGCGAGCACTGGCGGGTAGCAAGTCTAAATAAACGGGTTCGACATGCAAATGAAATCGGGCGGGCACGGAGCTATAAAAAAAAAAACTTAAAGGTTGAGGGAGGGTCCAGCTAAAATACGTTACGCCATTGGCGCTAGCCACTGACTTCCGTTTTATGTTCCTGTTTACCACTCTCTTTCGTTGATTGGGCAGATATAGAGGAAGTGGAGTCAGTGAGGGAAATTTAAAAGTTTAAGCCAGAGAGAGAAATTTAAAACTTTAAAATTTTGCAATTGTTCGTCCAAGGCGAGCAATTACAAAATTTCCATACAGAGAGAAAGAATAAATTGATGCATTTGCTCGCCGAAGGTAAGCAAGGGGGTTCAGGGGGGCCTTGCCACTTGTAGATATATAAGACAAGCTAATATTATTGCATTAATTGAATAATGGATTGAGAGGAGTGGGAAAGAACAGCATGAGTGTTAAAAGTGAAAAGAAAGCGTTGCGCCTGGATCATAGGCAACCAGGAATGCTAAGCTGTGATTTTGATGGCCTATCATAAAGTCAAATAAAACAAAAATTTGATGTTGACATTTTAATGGAAATACACGTTTTAATACCCCCAAAAAGTGAGTCTCGCATTTAAGTGTGTGTCTGTGTCTGTGTTCAAAATAAAGTAATAAAGAAATGATCTACGAGATGTAATTTTATATCTAACTTGTAAGTTACGTATTCTTCTGAGACTCGAAAATAAGCTTTTAAATAAAATCTAGAAAAAGTACTTTACTGATGAACTTTTTCAATATTTTTAAATTTTTCCAAAATTCAATCTAAAGATTTTGATTAAAATTCATAAATTAATTTTATTTTTGATGGCTCGGAATCCCTCCAAAAATAAATAAAAATATGGTCAGGTGAATGTTGTGTTAAAATTTTAGAAATCATACAAAATACTATCGGTTATTTTATATTCATTTAGGAAGGGAGGGGCTCGTTGGTGTAGTGGGCTAGGATGTCAGCTTCTGCAAAGAAGATCTCTGCTCAAATCCTTGGCGTGCGGTATTTTTCATTAAATAAAAATATTTATTTAATGTAAACAAATCCTCAAGCAAGCCCTGGATTGGAACATAGGATCTCACCACAATAGCCCTCAGGCAACTCTACGAGGAGAGGGAGTTGCTGTGACATCCCGTCCTGTGGAAGGGACGGAAAGAAGATTCCCTCTCAGTCATGCATTCTTCGAAAGGAGTAGGCTACACGCCGGTGCTGAGGGAGTCCCTCCTCAACTAGGACAATCCTCCATAGCATAGAAGAGGTTGGATAAAAGGAACCGGGTGGATCCAGAAATAAGGATTAGTTCACTAGTTAGAGACGAAAGCAGGAGGAGGAGTTAGAGATAGGAAATAATGTAACTTCACGGAGTGCCGGTAGATGGCTACGGCCAGAGGCCTGTTGGGTTTGAGAGGGTTTGAGAGGGTTGAGGAATTAGCGTGTAGAACGTCCCCCATGCTATTTAAAAAATATATATGTATATTACTAAAACTCCTAAATGGCCTCAGAAACCACCCCTGGTGTTATGATCAATATATCTCCGTGTTCAAATTCTATAATAAATTTAATTAGTTCGGAAAAAATGTGTTTTAAACATACCCTAGAAAATTTGCATAGAATATTATCAATAGGAAATTTGTTGAAGTATTTAAATTAATTCACTTCTATTATTGATGTTAACTAAAGCTTGAATTTTCAATCTTTTGTCTTTATTGCTTCGACGCTTATAATAATAATAATAATAATAATAGAATGCCTCATGATAAATTTATTATATTAGGAAATATATTCCCCCCCCCCGCCCGCCCCCTAAACCCCTTATCGTCACTTTAAAATTAAATCAATAATAAAATAAAACATTATAAGTTAGGTAAGATAAAGAAAGAAACGGGACGGTTAATAGGATTTGCAGCCTTTAAAAAAGGATTATGCTTATATATATTATAGCGAGAGGAGGGGAGGGGGAGGGGGGGAGTCGTATAAATATATATCCAGGCGTGAAATTTACAGATAAGAATATAGATATTAAATTATTCATTTTGTTTCAGGGTTATTATAATAAACTTGAAGATTATATCTTTATTGAGAAAATCTTATTTAGAATTTTTTTTTACTTTCTCTTACCTCTATATATGTGTTAATATATAGAGAGAGAAAGTATTGGATTCATGTCAAAAATTCGATGTCGAGATTTTGATGGATCTTCACGTTTTGAGGTCCCCTGAATCCAAAAAAGTGGTTTTCGCGACATGGTCTGTCTGTGTGTCTGTCTGTGTGTGTCTGTCTGTGTGTGTGTGAACAAAATATCTCAAGAACGGAAAGAGCTAAGAGGTTGAAATTTTATTTTTAAGTTAGGCACCCCCATGGGACGTGACACGAAGCTTTTGGACAAAATCGGCCAAAGAGTACTAGTACTTTACTGATGTAATTTTTCAGTTGTTTTCGATTTTCCCAAAATTCGCTCCAACAATTTTTTTTTTTTAATTCAAAAATCAATTATTTTTTAGATTCTCAATAAAATGTATATTCTCATTTTGCCATTGAAATCTTCTGAAGACCACTTTACTCTTGTACTCCATAGGAAAGATAGGAGAAATGGTTGCCATGGTAACAAAATATAAATATTTTCACATATAAATTTTACATCTTGAAAATCGAATGTACCGTACTGCCGGTAACTTTTAAGCTATTTTTATATTATTATTACTGCCGGTAACTAAATACATGTCGACACAAAAAATCTGGTGTGACAAGCACAGTACACAATTTTCGATTACCGAAGGTAAGAGAACGTTGTGTGCTGTGCGCCAGTCACACCAGATTTTTTTTTGCCTATTTAAGCGAATAAATTACAGTCTCGGGGGTGATAATTTTGGAATATTCCAGCGGAGACAATTTTGAAACTATCGACCTCAAATTTTTTTTTTAATTAAAGATATTTAAAATATCTACATCTTATAGAAGCCCTTTTTTTGATTTTCGAAAAAATAAAATTTCTTTTTGTTTAATCGCATTAAATAAAAGATATTTTTAAAAAATTCGCTCTATATCTTATAGATAATTAAATTAGTAATCATTGTGTTAAAAAATAATTAATTTTTTACCCTTAATTAATAGCGGGTTTAAATGAACTCGCGACTTTTGGTATACGAGGTTAGCACACTAAACTCTACGCCAAACCCCGAGGGCTATGAAATTTTTAAATAAATTGCATTGTTAAGGCGAAACCCTTTAATGAAGCTAAACAATCACATCTGAAATTTTATTTATTCACTTTGACTTTTTTTTCTAAGGGTAAAATTTTATTTTTCAATTCTTCTTTTCTACCCTAAATAGAAAAACAAATCCCTATTTTTATTTTTTTTTTTTTTTTTATATTATTTCTAAACTCGATCAATTCATTTGATAGCATTTCTTTACGATCACTAATAAAATTTGGATTTAACAATACGTTACAACAAAATTCCTTAATAGAATATCAAAAAACAGAGATAAAAAATTGATTTCTTATTGTAAGGAATTTTTGTATACCAGTAAAAAAAAAAACTCACATTCATCCATCACTCACTTTAAATGATGGAATACAATCTCAAAATATGGGGAATGACTTCCCCGAGACTTTCTCGTATATTCTTTTGGAATTACGTCTGGGTGGGTGTGTGTGTGAGAACACGATTGCTTAAAAACCAAAGCAGCTAGATCGACGAAATTTGGTATATGCTCCTTACACTAAAATTGTAGATTTCTAACAACTTTTGGAGTAAATACGTCACTTGGAAGTAGTACTTTACCTAATAAGTTTTTTCAGAAATTTCGAAATTTTCAATTTCTTTGTTATATTATGATAAAAATACTCAATTTTACAAAGTTTTTATTTTTTGATATTTTTCCGAAAACTGAATAGTTTTTGAAATAATCACAGAAGAAAACGACATTTTTCGTTAATTTTGGAAAGAGAAATCAAAATTAAATCATACAGGTGTAATTAAAAATTCTGGTGGGACAAGCACAGAAAACAACTTTAGCTTACCAAAGGTAAGAGAAAGTTGTGTACGGTCCGACCAGTCGCACCAGATTTTTTTGAATTCAGGGGACCCAAATGCATATTCATCAAAACCTCGACATCGAATTTTTGACATGAATTCAATACTCTCTCTCTCTGATTATATTTGCTTCTCTTTAAATTACATTGGATACCAATTAATTAATTTAGCAAATGAGGACGAGCTTCAGATGACGGAAAAGATCTTGAATAAATAAAAAAATATCTCAATTAAATAAATAGCAAAAAAAAAAATCCAAATATAATATACTTTTCAAAGTGAATGCAGAAATATTGAAAGGAAA
This sequence comes from Euborellia annulipes, assembly GCA_023213315.1. NCBI lineage: Eukaryota > Metazoa > Arthropoda > Insecta > Dermaptera > Anisolabididae > Euborellia > Euborellia annulipes. Next base: position 26,068 of record JAKCPI010007815.1, read on the forward strand.
ATCAAATCAAAAAGAGAAGATTCTACGTTGAAAATGAAAATGCGTTACGTTTGTGCTCTTAATTAAATTACTTAAAATATGTTGTCATTCATCTTGTTTTTTGACTGTTTATTTTAATGGGGTCAGTATAAATTAGGAACCGACGAATATTCGGTTTCGGTTACGGTTTCGGCCAAAAATATGGTTTCGGCGAGTTTCGGTTTCGGCCACAAAGTAGCCGAAACTTTCGGCCAAAAGTAGCCGAAAGTTTCGGCCGGCCGAAACCTAAGTCTGAAAAGATGGGATGAGACTCGCTTGCAAAAAAAAAAAAGGTAAAATGATTTTCACGGGAGGGAAAAAAATTTCAAAAAAAAAAAAGGTAAAATGAAAAATTTTTTTTATAGGAAATACAAGTTTCTGTTTCGGTTACGGTTTCGGCCGAAACTAAGGTTGAGGCCGAATATTCGGTTTCGGTTGAAAATCTTGTTTCGGTCGGACAGTATAAAAGTAACGTCATATTTTTGTCGATTTGTGCTATTAAGATGCTCGTCTCGAAGAACCGTTAGGACACGATTGACTACCGAGTTACTCTAGGCGGCAAGAGATGGCGTTAGTTTTTCCCATAGAGATACAAGGAATTTGACTTTCGGATTAACTGTGGTTTATTTGTAAAAATTACAACGTTTCGGCCATTCTTTCTGTGGCCTTCAGGTACAATTCAGCTAAGATTATAAAGGTTGTTACCATCAAGAGAAAAGATATTGGACAATATGGCTATGGATTGAGCTTATGGTAGGTAGCCCAATGTAAATTTCTTGTTACATCTGTGACAATTGGATTAGTTGAGAAAAAACAAGATGGCTGCATTATGGGTAGATGACGTGCATGTTTTTTCTCAACTAATTCAATTGAGATTATCCAGGGGCGTATTTAAGGGGGGGGGCCGGACCCCCCGAAATTTCCCAAACACATATACATATATAGAGATACAGACATGAGTGCAACAAATTTTTCCGCAGGATGGACAACTTTGGTTTCGCAATAGAAAAAATGTTCCTCAAAAAATTTCGTGTGAAAAAAGTAGAGTTTCTTAAAAAAAAAATTTTCCTCAGAAAAATTTTTGAGTTCGAGCCCCCGAAAAAAATTTCATATACGCCCCTGAGATTATCACAGATGTAACAACCTTTATAATTTTAGCCGAATTGTAACTGAAGAAGGCCACAGAATGAGTGGCCGAAACGTTGTATTTTAACAAATAAACCACAGTTAAACCGAAAATCAAATTATTTTACTAGTGTTGAAAATGAGATTATTTCAACTTCGGAGTCCATTTAAAACAAAAGTATTCGCTTTACTCCAATCACATTGTTCAGAACTTAATAATAAAACACTTTAGACTTTAAACACGTTTCTATAGGCCTATTATTTCGTTTTAATTATATTTTCATTTAATTGAACGAAGTCAAGAGGTTTCCACCCCCACAACCGAAATGATCTTCATACACCTATTCTAACGAATTTGATTAAATAATAAAATTTGTCCCTATATCAGATTTACAATTTCTTTGACAACTATATCGATTCTGTTTTTAATGATTAGAAAAAAAAAACATTTTAAAATGGATGTTGATTATTTTCTTGCTATTAATAGTAGTTGGAGTAAAAAAAAAAAAAAAAAATGGAAAAAAACCAAGAAGACGAGGAAAGTGAGTATAAACAAAAGGGGGCTTTTATTTTATTCCCGGAGTAAAAGAGGGAAGCAAACGAATAACATATGACAGACGACCAAAACCACCAGCAATGTGTGTGTGTGTGTGTCTACACACACACATTCACAATTTAGGATATATAGTGACTTTTGATTTGTCACTTTTTGTGTTGTTCTGAACTCGACTTCTTCTATTTCATCTCTCTCTCTTACTATCTACTCGGATATCTACATTGACACATCAAATGGAAATTTTTTTATATATATATCTATGGAAAATAAAATAAAAATGGAAATATGAGACAATGTTTTAAAGGAAATAAACTGGCATCTATTCCAAATTGAATTCAAATAACGTCAAGTTTCATCTAAAATTAAATTAGAAGAGTCCCTTGGTTTTTAAGATCTATTTGAAAGAAAGACGATGCTTGAAATTAATTCAGTTTAGATTGGTAACCAATATTGTAAAAGGGTAAAAAATTAATCAATATAAAATTAAAAAATTAGAAAACACTTACATTAGTGATATGTATTTGTTTTTTAGTAAAAATTGATAATTCATTTATTTTACTTCAAGTATTTATACAAAATAAATAAACTCAATAGGAATAAACCAAAGCCAATAAATAAAGAAATTGAAACATATCACCAAGTATTTTTCTAATTAATTAAATTTATATTGTCATTTTGGGGTATCATGCGCAAAGAACGGTGCAGCACAACTTTCTCTTACCCTTTGGTAAGAGAAAGTTGTGCTCAGTGCTGGTCACACCAGATTTTTTGTGTCGAGATATATTTAGTTGCTCTTAGCACTTTAGTTCCAAACTTGACCACGCGATGATTCATAGATGGCGCTGAGCTGCGAATGCTTCCACATCAGTAAAGTGTACTTCAAACGATTTCCACGAAAAATTTCACTGATATACTTTTTAAAGAGCATCTAAAAAATAGCTCATTTATGAATTTTAACCAAAATCGTTGCAGCGAATTTTGAGAAAATAGAAAAAAACTGAAAAAGTACATCAGTAAACTACTAGTACTTTTTGGCCGATTTTGTTTAAAAGCTTATTTACACGAGTTCGGGGGATGCCTAACTTAAATATAAAATTTCAACCTTCTAGCTCATTTCCTTCGTGGCCAAAAATGTCCACACACACACACACAGAGAGACCAATTTGCGGGACCCACTTTTTTGGACTCAGGGGACCTCAAAACATGTATATCCCTCAAAATCTCGACAGCGAATTTTCGACATGATCGCAATACTTTCTCTCTATATATATTTCATATATAGGGTAAGAGAAAGTAAAAAGTTATACTTACAAATAAAAAGTTGTTGAAAAAAAGACAAAACAACAAAATGTTAGAGTCCGAGCTCAACGAGATTTTTATTTGAATTATATTGTATCGAAGGCAACCGGGGACGTTTTTAGGCTCCACCCATCCAAGGTTCTATCTTGTTTGATATTGCTTCACTGTGACGATCTGGGTGGCTGCTGCTATCCTCTTTTGTCAGGCCCTTCGACGTTAGTTTAATTATAACCACCCGGGATTTGAAAATATTATTGTTTTATTCGGCGTCCATATCCATCCACTATTAGAGTTAAACAATAATCAGATCCATTATGATCTCTTTTGATTCATATGGTGACCACACACCGAAGAATGATTGACTGGAGTAGTTTCTTTCTCTTTCCCTCTTCCAACTCCGAGTCAATTAAGCAATAAACAGCGAGACGTTTGTTTTAACTAAATGGACATAAAAAAGTTTTTTTTTTTTTTTAATTCGCTGATGAAAAGCTAAACGATTCAAGATGATAAGAGAGAAGAGGCTGTGTCGTTTGACGGAAATTCATTCGAAAACGGGTCCAGATCTATCTTGACTTCTAAAGGGAAAGAAGAAATTCATTCAAACAGGAAATGGCCAATGAGCACCAGCTCGGGGGGGGGGGGGGGCACCCTCTGTCTGTCCCTCGGCCTACATCCTCTTTCTTCTCTTTCAATGTCTGTGTGTGTGTGTGTGTGTGTGTAACCATCATAAATGCAGATGACACTGCATAATCTGATCAATGCAAAGTCACACTATGGGGGAGTTAGGGGGGACTTGTCTAAAGTCAGAGAAAAAATTTCTAAAAAGAAACAAGACTCAGAATTTAAAGGAAGTGACAATGTCAATTTTGATAACCTTGAAAATTAAGGGTTATGGGATTGGATGAATGTTTATTTAAACCAAATAAATATACATGGATAATTTGTGATTTATGTTCCGATTAAAAGCTAATTAGCTTCCAATACTATAAAAAATCTGGTGTGACTGGTCGCACAGCACTCAACTTTCTCTTACCTTTGGTAGGAGAAAGACGTGTTCTGTGCTTTTCACACCAGATTTTTCGTGTCGACATATATTTAACGCCGATATATTAGAATTCAAAGAAAGTAAAAAACTCTTAGGCATCTTAAGATGGCACAATAAAATTGACCGAAACGTCATGCAACAAAGGTGTTTGATTTGATAATAGAGGCTTCCTACATGGCTGCATTCCTCTTTTGTTATTGAATTCTACACAGGAATTTTTTACAATAATTGGAAAGCTAGTTAATTAGAAGTGAGACCTCCGGCCCTTTAGGGCTTTTTTTTACTTTCTCTTACCTATGTATATATGTAATATATATATAAGAAAGTATTGGATTCATGTCAAAAATTCGATGTCGAGATTTTGATGGATCTTCACGTTTTGAGGTCCCCTGAATCCAAAAAAGTGGTTTTCGCGACATGGTCTGTCTGTGTGTGTGTGTGTGTGTGTCTGTCTGTCTGTCTGTGAACAAAATATCTCAAGAACGAAAAGAGCTAGGAGGTTGAAATTTTATATTTAAGTTAGGCACCCCCTGAGACGTGACACGAAGTTTTTGAACAAAATCGGCCAAAAAGTACTAGTACTTTACTGATGGAGTTTTTCAGTTTTTTTCGATTTTCTCTAAATTTGCTCAAACGATTTTTTTTAAAATTCAAAAATCAATTATTTTTTAGATCTTCAATAAAATGTATATTCTCATTTTGTGATTGAAATCTTCTGAAGACCACTTTACTCTTGTACTCCATAGAAAAGATAGGAGAAATGGTTGCCATGGTAACAAAATATAAATATATTGCCATACTTATAAATTTTACATCTTGAATTCAATTGTACCCTACTGTAGGAAACTAAATACATGTCGACACAAAAAATCTGGTGTGACAAGCACAGAACACAACATTCGATTACCGAAGGTAAGAGAAAGTTGTGTGCTGTGCGCCAGTCACACCAGATTTTTTATACTATGGTATAGAAGAAGTAACCTAAGCCAGGTAGGAATAGAAATCGAGAGGGAGATTCTTTATTATTATTTGAAATACCTATAAGGATCCCCGTTTATTTACCCGAGGTGCTTTCGTGCACGAAGACACACACATCAAACCCAAACGGCCTCCGGCCGAAGCCATCTACCGACACAACGTGAAGTTACATTTATTTCCTATCTCTAACTCCTCCCCAGAGTTCGTTTTTAGCTAGTGAACTAATCCTTATTCAAACTGGTTCCTTTTATCCAACCTCTTCTATGCTAGGGAGGATGTCTTAGTTTGAGGGACTCCTTTCGAAGTATGCCTCACAGAGAGAACCTTCTTTACGTCCCTTCCACAGGACGGGATGTCACAGCAACTCCCTCTCCAGTGGTGAGAACTAATATTCCAATGTTCTGCTTGAGATTTGTTTACATTAAATAATTATTTAATGAAAAACTCCCCCAAGCCCAGGATTTGAACAGAGATCTTCTTTTTAGAACTCAACTCCCTAGCCCGCTATACAATGCTCATTGTTGACAAAAAAATTGAACGCTATGAAAAGTAATTATAAATTTAGGTGATGGTAGGCCTTGAGATTTGGTAATTGGCACTTGAATGAGGAGACTGACCTCCGCCCCCCGTCTACCGACGACAGAATTAGACCACACGTGACGTCATTGATCTCTTGTTTGCTTCTGCTAAATCTTTCTCCTCATAAAATTTCATATTTTTCACCTTTTCTACACAAGTCTATATTTTTTTGCTCTCATTTCCTCCTTTATTTAACGCATTTTGGCTCTTTTATTTAATTTCAATGGCAATATTCGCTCAAAGATGATTCGACTTAATTTTGTTACAAAGTCAAAGAATTTCTCTGTCAAAGGCGAAGAGAGAAGATTATAACATCTTCCGTCCGCTTCATTGATTATATTTGTTTTCACCCTCTGCTTCCTTCCCTTCTTATTTTGGAATTATTCATCCTTAGAGAAAGTTACTTTTGTTAATACTAATCAAATGAATTTTTCCACTTTTTGAACTGCATTTTTTTTTATTGAATTTGGAAGGTTATTTTTTATTATTTGAGAAATTCGTAATCGGAAAGAGAGGGATTTAAAATTATGTATTTTTACTTTCTCTTGCCTATGTATATATGTTAATTATTATAGAAAGGATTGAATTCATGTCAAAAATTCAATGTCGAGATTTTGATGGATATACATGTTTTGAAGTCCCCTGAATCCAAAAAAGTGGTTTTCGCAACATGGTCTGTGTGTCTATCTGTGTGTGTTCAATTTTAAGCATGAAAGAATTGAGCTACGAGGTTGAAATTTTATATTTAAGTTTTGTACCCTCCTGGACCGTGAAAATAAGCTTTATAAACAAAATCAGCCAAAGAGTACTAATACTTTACTGATGTACTTTTTCAGTTTTATTCGATTTTCTCAAAATTCGCTCCAACAATTTGATTAAAATTCAAAATCAATTATTTTTTAGATGCTCTTTAAAATGTATATTCTCATTTTGCCAGGAAAAAAAGTAGAACTTATTTTGTTCTTGAATTTGCCACATCGAGGAGACCCAAGGAAAAGCTTCTTCCCCTTTCCTCATTTTAGAAGAGAAAGAAATATATATTTTTGTATAATAAATAAAATAGATTGATTGTATAGAACATTTATTCTATTTAGCATATGAAAAATTGATCTGTGACTATGTAAAAATTCAATTACCCCTTCAAGTAGCTAGAGGATATTAAAAAAGGATAAAATATCTGTCACTATGATTAAAGTAGAAATAAATGTGCGAAAGAAAATTGATAATTTACGGTAATTTTATCTACTATCCAAAAGTAAAACATTATTTGAAGCCCCTGGGTAGTAGTACGGTAGTAGAGGACTCGACTCTTGTACTTTGTGTCCTAAGTCGGAAAAGAACTTGAATAAAAAAAAAAATGAACAAATAGTCGATTAAAAAATTATTATATTTCTACTCAAGACTTAAGTAAAGAATAACAACGATCAATAACTCGTAGGGTAGGAAAAATCAAAATGTCCTTGACATGAAGAGGGAGTGCTTAAAAGATGAAAAGGTTATTGAACTATTGATAAATTCTTTTATTAATATGGAGATGTTGAGAAAAAATTTTATAAAATTTTGTAGCTTGAGATTTTTAAAAACAGCGGCGCTTTTTGAATTTTAATATAGTCTACTGTCCCTAAATGGATGGCCTCAGTAGCACAGAAAGAGAAAAATTAAAAAAATAATCTCCTGTATTTCGTTAATTAAAATATTCTTATTTGCGGAGTTATCAATTATAGTCTACATTTTGTATTAATTATTTATTAAAAATATAAATACTGTAGGCCTACATAATCTTAATTTTAATTCTATCTCGGTATTAGCCAAAGGCCCAAAGTTCGCCATAGCTCCCAATAAAATTCCAAAGATTGAATCCTCCTTATATACCCATAAATAGATAATGTTGCAGAAGAAATTAGATTTGAGATAACTCGATTAAGATCATCCCTGCAGACAAAGGATGACATTGTAGTAAAGAACGCACAGTGGATTACAAACAAACAAAAAAAATGGAGAACTCTATTCTTGACGCATTTTATCTTCTCCCAAGAAAGAAGATAATATAATCCAAAAAGTTTGAAGAAAACTACAAAAGGCCCAAACTAAAGAATCAGAATTTAAAGTCTATGGCGATAGATAATTTCTCATTAGAACTCTCTAAAGATGGATTTACGCGGAGCGTTTTTGCATGCAAAATTCCAACATGGCTGACTGTTCAATTAGCTCATTTATTACTTTATTAAGACATTTTTGGCAATTAAGGGTTTATTTAAGTACCCGCCTAGCTGGCATTATTGCTAGCACTAATGTTTTTACCTGCTGACAAAAATGCACTTTGTGATTCCACTTTAAATGACGTCACTTCACTTATCCAGGCAAAACCACAAAAAAAAAAAAAAAAAAAAACTATGAACTCCTGAATGCAATGTCCTGCAATATGATTACAAGAAGCAAATAAAATGTGACAATTAAACAAATAATTGATGAAATTTCGTTCAATCGATATCCCTTTGCATTTGAATTCAATTTCTATTTCGAAATGACCTTGAAAGGAATTAAAAAAAAAAAAAAAAAAAAAAAATGATTTCTTATTTATATAGGTCAAGGGTTCAATTTAGTTCAATGGCTTGCCTAATTTTATTATTTACAAATCACAAACAGAATTAAAGGTAATTGAAATAAGTTTATTTCTTGAATAATTTCATAAAAAAGCACCTATTAAAAAAAGTTTTTTTTTTAATATAACCGGCGTTAATTGTCAACAATGTTGTATCTTCTTAAGCTTTAAATTAAAGGGTTATAGTGAATAAATTACATAAAACTTTCCTCACAGAGGGATAAAGATTTTCTCAATTTTTTAACAGACACTTTTTCCCACACACACATACAAACAATCTTTTCGGCAACTCAGGCCATTTAAGACTAAACGATACCGTATTTTTATTAATATATATATTATTGGGGGTCCAGACATCCTTGGTATCCAAAATGGTTTAAATAAAATCATCAGACTGCCTGGGATCCGAACCCGCGACACTTGGTATAGAAGACCTGCACGCTAGCCACAAAACCAAGGCCCGAGGTTAGTATATGACATGAGCTCAGTCATTGTTTTCTTCAATTCTTGCACAGGAACTCCTATTTCACAACTTATTTCTCTCCAAGCATCTTCTTTGAGTGATTTATTGTGATAGGAAGAACTTTTGCTATTCCACAGCAGTTCTTTTGTACCATATAATTGTATTATTTTACTGCAATTTGGTTATCTATCATTCGGAACGCAACAAGCATACAAAATAGTATCCACGTTCAAGCGTTCCAACGAACACATTGGCGCGCGTTCCAAAATGGTATCCATTTCACACATTCGGCTTAATAATATAACGGCGGAAACTAAACTATGTCAACACAAAAAATCTGGCGTGACAAGCACAGTACAAAACTTTCTCCTTCCAAAGGTAAGAGAAAGTTGTGTGCTGTGTGACCAAACATACCAGATTATTGAGGAAGGATGTGAAAATGCAGACAGCCAAAAATAAAACGCTCTCAATTCCCTTTGAATGTCCAGACGTTTCGGGTAAAATTTATTCGCCCATCCTCAGTGAACTATTCTAGTGAGAGAGAGTTAAGTCTCCTTTGACTCACATCCTTCCTCAATACATTTCCAGCCATTAAATATTATTACACCAGATCATTTTCCACGAGTCCAACACCCCCAAACCCCCTTAGATCGCCTCTGACCACTGCGATAATGTTTGAATGATTAGCAACAGCTATATAGAGCATTACACTTTGAATGAAAGGCGCTACAAAGGTATAGGCGGAATTATTGATCATGAGGCAAGAGTCTTGATTCTACTAAAAGGATCAGTGCCGGATATCGATTTTATATTCTTCTTACGTTTTTGAGGATTTAAAACTCATCAATACTTATGAATCGTTAGATAAAAATTTCTTTCAAACTTTCGGCTAAAGTCAACTCATCTCTGAGCTCAAGCCGGCAATTTTACTAAATGGATAAATATAAATAATAAAATTTGATTTTTCACCCTTTATCATTTCAATAAAAAAATATGACAGAAACAAAACATTGAAATAATCGTTAAAAAATGGACAAGTATAAAAAAAAAAAAAATATTAAGAAAATAGAGGAAACTTTAAGTTTGATGGCTGTAAATATTCAATTACAAGAGGACGGGAGTCACAGCAGCCAGGTAAAATAAAAAACTTTATATTATACGAATATTATATTATAGAATATAAAGTTTTTTATTTTACCTGGCTGCCGTGCCCCGGGAAGGCTTCCATCCTCTTCTAATTTAACAAATAATTTGAAGAAATAAAGTTGGGAAAGAGAAAGTACAGGAGCAGTAAAGAAAATAAACCCTTTGTATGGCATACAATTTATCCTTCGGCCTGCACTTTCTCTTTTCCAACTTGTAACATCGTATTTGGTGGGGGTGAGGTTAGGTTTCTCTTTTATCTTATCGTATTTAAAAAACAATAGATAAAAAGGAGCAGGAAGCCAGGCAATCAGTCCGTAATAAATCACGCTGTTAAGGAAACAGTTTAGGCTTCAATTAGGCAAGGCCATCTTCGGTCCAATTGTTGAGCTGAAAGCATTGTACAGTTAGAAAAATAAAATTTTTTTATGTTTACAAGCAATATTTACATACAGTATAAACTCAAATAAGAGAGCATTGAGTCAAATGGTGGAGTTGTCAATTGGTGTGTATTTGTTCTACATGAATTATTTGTCCCAAAAAGACCTTAAATTAAATAAAAAAAAAATTATTTTTACAAAATACAGTGTAATGCTATCAGCTTTATATACTTGTAATTTTGGGTAATATAAAGTTTGTTCGCCCTGAATCTTCGGATATATAATACGGGAGAAATGAATTAAATTTAAAATCGCCCGTGGCAAAGTTCCATTTTTCTGGACACTTACGAAAGAAAAATATTTTTATTATTTATTTATTTCTTCTAAATAAAGTTTGAACCACAAGTCTCCATTAAAAAAACTGTTCATATTTTTTTAAAAACAATGAAATAATCATATGAGAAAACGCACGGAGATGCTTTAATATTGACTCTCACAAGTACATAATTTATAAAAGAATAAAGAAAAAGAAATACAATAAACTAGAGCTAAATTGTGATGAAGCAATGATATCATGGCGGAATTTCAGATGGGTGACCTAAACCTTTAAATGATCTCAGCAACCGAGAGGTAAAAATTACAAAAAAAAAGTCTAAAATAAAATATAATTTTTCTTGAAGTGCATTAATAAACGAAATAAATCTAACTGCAATTATTCTTTTCTTCATTCTTGTGGCTCTAAAATAAGGAGAAATATTTATAAAATTTAAGTATTGTAGTTGTGGCTGTTGAGTTGTATCAAGGAAGGGTTCCAAGAACAGAGACTGGCAGCCAAATTATTTCTTTAAATATTTTATTGGGCAGAAGTTTCAGTCTCGATTTAGGGCCCAAAAAGTGTCAAAGAAATATATATAAATTGCATTAGGCAGCTATGTGTAATGTGAGAATTGAATTCAATCATTAAAAGATCTCTCACCTGATGAGCATCATTACACATAGCTGCCTAATGCAAATTATATATATTTCCACTTATTGGGCCCTGAAGATGGCCTCTATCGAGACCGAAACGTCGGCCCAATAAAATATTTAAAGAAAAAATTTGGTTGCCAGTCTCTGCTCCTGCATAAAATAAAATTCAAAGTTTATTATAATAATTATATTAAAAATTAAATAATTTTATATATTAAATAGAAATTATGAGATTAAAAAGCAAGGCTTGTCAATTAAATGCTGAGGTAGTGCCTAGTCTGGTCTATTCGCAGGTATTTGTGTGATGACATCAGCTAATATCGGATGTCTACTTGGGAATCAAAGACAAAAGAGGCTTCCCAAGGCAATATGATCTGCAGAATTGCACTTAATTATAAAATATAATAAGTTGCAAATCTGAAAAATCAGCATGTTATCTGCCCCCACCGGGACACGAGGGCTATATAAACCCGAGAATCAACCCAGGAGGAACACACATCTCCCAAATCTTTTGGCCAAATTTGAGATACCTATTTGTAAGTAAATTTTATGAAAAAAAAAAGTTTGCCCCCTCAAGAAAAATTTGAAATGACGCCACATCTATTGTATTATCAAGTACAGTACTACATATTTAATTTCCCTTTGTCCTAATGATCAAGATGTAATCCTCCAAAGAAATACCGACACGCCATCCTCCCTAGAGGGTACTGTACCTACAACTGCTGCCGGTCTCCAACAACTCCTTACTACAAGATCTAATCAGCTAGCACCTCACTCTAATATAATTTTTCTTTTTATATTAGACAAATATATTTCAAAATTATCTTATTTTTTTTATGTGGGAATTATTTTTGGAATGCCTAGCCCACCCTAAGAACTCACCACCATTGACAACCGTTGTCAAGCCTCATATAACAAAAAAAAATTTATTTCCACTTCTCACCTTCAATCTCGAGGTACGACCGAGTAAAGAAACCACAGCATTGAAGAATTATTTACGTTACCATGGGTAATTGTGGCAAAATTTTGATGATGAATGTTGTAGCTCTGTTCTCACTGATGGTGTTGTCCAGGAAGAGACGAGCAAGCAAATTTCATTCAATGCACATTTTGTTGGATCGTTCATTTTTGAAGGAAAAATATTCATCTTTTCAATCCTAAAACAAAAACGAAAACATAAATAAATATATGAAGAATTGATGCTCTCTGGTCCAATGGTAAGCAACGTGAGGGAATTTTACTTATTGGCTTTTGTCCTTATTTAGGTGCAAAGTTAAACAAATCTATAAAACAAATTTTGTTTTCACTATGCTCCTAAATAAGAATACTTAGACCTTTTCTTCATAATGTTATCTCGTATATTTTAAACTCTTAAAATATTTTAAAGACAGAATATACAATTTATCTCACGAGAAATACATAAACAGAAATAAAACAATAACTTCTAATTCAATGACTAGATGCCTTTATTTTTAAGTAAATCCTAAAAAATACGAGACATGAAAGCAAATAAGATCAATACATCAGTGCCCCGTATGCAAGGGGTAATTTAACAAAAAAATTTTTAATATATAAAAAAATTTTCTATGTGGAAAATCCGTGAAAAAAAGAAGCATCTCTGGTCAAGTCAGACAAAAAAGTCTATTATTGGAGTATTTATAATTTTAAGAAATAGAAAAAAGTAAATATGTCTAAGTTGAAAAAATTAACAATACTTTTGTTGTTTCAAAATTATTTAAAAAAAAAATACAAAAATAGAGTTTTTCTTGGATGAGTAAATTTATTTATTTAACAGAAAGAAATCTGGCCATTTCACAAGAAAATTAATCCCAATTAAGAATAAAAAATGTAAAAAAATTTTGTTGTGTATTAAATATAACTGTTCTTTACAAAGATGATTAAAAAAACATAATAATAATTTATAAATAACAGAAAAATAAGAGAAGAAAGTACTGATTTAATTACATACAAATAGATATTCATCAATATCTTGATAAGATCCACGACTAAAACAACTTGTCAAAATCATCATATAGATATATGTTCATATATGAGAGCATTTTGTAGTAAATTTTACTTAAAATAGGAATAATTTTTATTTAATACTAATGGAACCAGGAATGAAAGTTGGAAGAAAAATGCTTTGACCAAAGCCGAAACGTCAGCTGTTGAAATATATTTTTAAAGAAAAAATTCTGGCTGCATTTTTCTTCCAACTTTCATTCCTGATACAAATTCCACCAGCCATAAAATACCCTTATACTAACTAATGGAACCATTGATTGAGGAAAATAAAATTTTACACATCTTACTTAGATCTAAATCAATCACAAAATGTTTCTCTTAAAAGGATAAAAACAAAAAATATTAATGTATAAATGATATATTAATATATCAATTAGAGAGAAATAATATATTAAAAAAAAGAATATTTAATTCTAAATTCATTAACATATAGTACAGGGTACAATGTAAATAATAAGAATGAGCTAAGAGATGTTTTCAATATCATTCTCACTAGAAATAAGAAAAATATTACTATTTTCATTTTTTTCTAGCGAGAATGCGTCCATTCTTAACCCAGAGATACTTAATATTAGTGGCCCCTGTCCGAGCAGCTGGCTCGAGGCTGAGAAGCCGACGATTTACTGTAGTAAGGGCTTCGTTGAAATAAACCAGCTGATTACCAATCTTGAAGTGCCTTCTATTTTCGTTGATGAATGACTTCGTCCCTATTTTCTTTGAGAATAAAGTCAACGATCTCTTTTTTGTCTAGATTCATATCGACGCCAGAAGCTGAGAAGTCGACGATTTACTAAAGGTTTACAATATACAACATTTGGATCCTCTAATTGTATCGTATTAAATTAATGAATATCGTTAATGTCTTATATGGCCTGAGTTGCCGAAAAGGCTGTGTTTGTGTGTGTGGGAAAAAAGAGCAAGTGTTAAAAAAACAAATTAATAGATGACAACCTTTATTTCAATATGGACAGTTAGGCATTAAAAAAAAAATAAAGTCGGAGTAATTATATAAAATCATAAAATAACAAAAGATAAAAAATCTATTTCAAAGAAATTTGATAAGAGAAAGTAAAAACACTCTAACCTAATAAAAAAAAAAAAATGATTATACAAAATACAAAAATGCCAATAAAAACACAACAATAGACGTTAGAACACAGAAACAACCATTCGACTGGTACGCACAAGACCTATACAACTTGAATTGATAAAAGAATGAGAATTTCTATAAAAAAATATAGAAAAAATACAGAGCAAATGAAATCACGTCTCACTGTAAAAGACAGGCCCCGGAAACTCCTATAGAATAGGCCGCCTCCATTTTTCTAGTTACGTTCACTTGCGCGGGCGGCGCTTCTTGCGCAGTAGGATGCGTAAAAAATACATTCTGCGCATACTAATACTACTGCTATTAAAATTAATTTTTACTTTTTTTTTTTTTATTTATTTATTTATTTTTTTTCATTTTTTTTCTTAAGAGCTGTCTTAGTGATTAACTAAAATATTTTCAAAAATATTAATAGCATTGTTTTTTTTTTCCAAATTTCTTATCAATTAAGAAATAAACAAATATTACTAATTAATTTGAAAATATTTTGTCAGGAGTGAAAATGGATAAAATTATAAAAAGATATTAAAATAAAACAAATAACCACTAGCTAAACACACACAGATACGCGCCACAAATGTTGTGACCAATGGCAGTCAAGTGCGGATCAGAGGAGTTGCTCCGGTGGAGGGGGGAGGTAATTTGGTGTGACTGGTCGCACAGCACACAATTTTTTATTTCTTGTGATAATATCATGGGCGTCCGCAGGGGGGGGCAACCAGGCACTTGCCCCCCCCCCTGTAAAATTAAAATGATACAAAAAAATGTATAAAACAAAAAAAAATAAAAAAAAATCTTTCACAGTATACATCCACCTTGCCGCGGTGTGAAAGCTTTAAATACTAAGAGATGTATAACATTATTAATATCAAAATACGTTTTTTTTTAACTTATCTTGAAGTGACTTGCCCCCCCTGCAAAAAATCCTGCGGACGCCCTTGGATAATACCCTGCTCATTTACCTCTAGATTTGTTCTCCAACTCCAGCAAGCGCAATTGGATAAAATTGTGGCCTTCATGCCAACATAAATAAAAAAAAGTTATTTAAAAATTTGTCAAAATTGCCTAAACATAGTGTTACCAAAATTTATATTCCACAAATCCTTTTCTCGTTATGACAGAGAAATGAAATTATAAGTTAGCATTAAAAATAAAAGGAAATTGATAATATGATTTAAAAAAAAAAAAAAGTGCAGGAGGGGGATTTGAACTCGCGAAGTTTGGTTAAGTGAGATTGGAAAAAAGTTATGACGAATTAACCACTTACGCCACATTTTATTTAATTGATATAAGAAGTAATAAGCCTTATAAGAAACATAAAATAAAAGAAATATTTAAAAAATTTTAATATTCCACATATGATATATCATTTTTCATTACTTTTTATGCTGATTAATAATTTATAATTAAAATTTTTATAGCAGGCCTAGTTTTCAAATAATTCAATGGTCAAACGTCAGATTGTTTATGTCTTAATGTAATTAAACCAAAAACTCTATCTAACATATGATACATGTAATTAATTCTTGAATTCCCCCTGATTCCAGAGAACTAAAGCCCTTTTAATTATATGATCTAATTTGGGAGTTATTGGCGATCAAAGTTAAGCTTATTTTGGCCCTTAATGACATCAACACTCAATTTTCTATATTATCGAAAAAGCTTATTTAGCATTGTCTGATTAAAACCAAATTTTTACCAGAGATTTATAATTAAAAAATGAGTTTTTTTCTAAAGTTTCATTGAGATTGGTAAAGAAATAAATAAAATATTGACTATTTTGTAAATTGAGTTTTAGAATTTGGGATCTCGGTTGCAAGCCTAGACACGGTTCATAGACGGCTCTCTTTACCCATCCGGGATCCCGAATTCTAAAACTAAATTTACAAAATAGTCAATATTTTATTTATTTCTTTACCAATCTCAATGAAACTTGAGAAAAAACTCATTTTTTAATTATAAATCTCTGGTAAAAATTTGGTTTTAATCAGACAATGCTAAATAAGCTTTTTCGATAATATAGAATTGGGTGGTCAGGCCTTTAGGCCCGAGTTTGGCTTAAGTTTGATCGTTAATAACTCTAAAATTAGATCATATAATTAAAAGGGGTTTAGTTATTTGGAATCAGGGGAAATTTAAGAATTATTAACATGTGTCATATGTTATATAGAGTTTTTGGTTTAATTAAATTAGGGCATTCACAATGTGACGTTTGCCCATTGAATAATTTGAAAACTATGGATGCTATAGAAATTTTAATTATAAATTATTAATCTGCATTAAATGTAGTAAAAAATGATATATCATATGTACAAAATTAAAATTTTTTTAATAAGTCTTTTATTTACTGTTGCTTATATGGTTGGTTTATTTTTCCTTAATCTAATAAAATCAAAGATAGCTGAATCGATAAAGTGGTCAGCATACAATATTTTTTTCCATCCTCCCTTTACCAAACATTGCGAGTTCAAATCCACCTCGTGCACTTTTTTTTATTCTTATTATTATCAATTTCCCTTTATTTTAAATGCTATTTTATACTCTTTATATAAATATTTCTTATAGAAATGTAAAATTTATTTTAAAACGTTGGTCGGGAAAAAAGATATATAGATGCAGTGGCGTACCGAGGGGGGGGGGCGGCCCGACCCAGGCCCCGAGCCGGCATAGGCCCCATATATTCCCTTTGAGAGGCCCCGGGGCCCTTGCGGCAGGGCCGGATCTAGGGGCACGAAAAAATTTTGGTTCCGCGCAAGAGAAAATGTCCGTGGTGGACGGCACAGGGAAAAAATTTTTGGAAAAGGTAAAATATTTTTTCTGACGGGAAAAAATTTTGGTTCGGCGCAAAAGAAAATTTTCCGTGGGCGGCAAATTTCTGTCCCGCGGGCGGCAAAAATTACCCCCCCCCAAAAAAAAAAAAAAAATTCAATATAGGGCACCCTCTTCTAGTGCCGCCCCAGGCCTCCAACTGCCTCGGTACGCCTCTGTATAGATGATGAGATAATTATACAAATATAGATACAGAGATAAAATGATTAAATGTTTTAATTATTTTACAATCCTGTAATTTCTCACTATTTTAAGTTTTCAATTATTAAAAAAAAGGTAGGCATATCATTTTTACAGTCATGGGACTTTTCTAGAAAATGTTATAAATAAAAAAAATATTGTGAACATTTGGTTAAGCAAAGCCAAGGACTGCTTAACGGTGGATAGGTGACCCGCGGAGTGTTGAACTGTCTGTCATAAATGTATTTTTCATTTATAATCATCAATCAATATAAGTGTTAAAAAATGGTCCTTAATAACAGGAGAATAGAATAGTAGAGGAGTATCTTGGCGCCAAAATAAATAATACTCCTCTCTGATTTTAAACTCCGGGTAGTTAAAAAAATTATTATCATTGGAATTGTTCCATCTTTTAATTCGAGGCAGAGGAATCTTTTCTATATGAAATCCTCTAAAACAGTGGTTCCCAACCTGGGGGCGATCGCCCCCAAGGGGGCGATTTGGGTTTTCAGGGGGGCGATAAATAAGCGGGGGGGCGATTGGGGGGCGATGAGTATTCAAAGGGAGAAAAATTATTAGTTTACTAAAATTAAAAAAAATAAAAATCAAAGAGAAATATTTCCTATTTACAGAATAGTCAGGATAGAAGAGGACAAAATATTATCATAAAAAGAAGATAATTCCAATCCAGAATTGAAACGTCACTTTTAGCTCAAATCCTAAATTTCAATTTAAAAAAATCATTTTCTTGAATTTTTTTCCTCAGGGGGCCCGGGCCCTTTAAGCTCAAATCAAGTTTGATCTTTTCACGACTCAGGATAGCTAAAAACGCAGATTTCAGTGGCTAATTTTCAAAAAATTTTCTATACCCCCAGATTCCCCCGGAAATTATGTCCGGATCTGATCTCTATAAATTATTGTTACTCTTTGTTTAGGAAATTTTAAAAAAATTTTATATAACTTTATTTAAATAAATATTGTAAGCTATGTATAACTATTTCAAAAGTTGTGTCAAAAACTGTGTAAAAAAGTATTGGCATGAAGGCCACAATAGCCTTTTAAATACTAAAAAAAAAAAAACTTAAAGTTTTTTTTTTTTTTTGGGGGGGCGTATTACTAAGTAGCCCCGGGCCCGTCAAGTCTGTCTGCGGCCCTGTATATAGGCCTATGGTAATAAAATTGTTTGAAATAATAAAAGTGCTTTATTATTTACACTTTACTTCAAATTAAAATTAGGCACACAATGAAAATGTAAAGGGGGGGCGATAGGTGTTAGTCAACCTCCAGAAAGGGGCGATGGGTCTAAAAAGGTTGGGAACCACTGCTCTAAAACCATACATAGAGCGTGGTCGCCGGTCATGACGATGATGTCCCTATCCAATAGGAGTATGAATGGAGGGTCATTTGAGTCATAGCTTTGAATTTTTATTCTTTTGTTTTGCTTATATTGATTTATTTTTAATGGATGTTTTTATTTTATTTGACGTAGTATTTTATTTTTTGTGTGACATTTGTTAAAATACAATTTTTATTATAGTTATTATTATTGTTATTATTTTTGAAATGTGATATTTTTTTTTTTTTTTTTTTTTTTCTTGAATGATGTGATGTTTTTTTTGTGATATTTTTATTTGTTCTTTTTTTTTTTTTTCTTTCAAATGGTGTGATTTTTTGTGATTTGTATGTATATATATTTTTTCAAATGATGTGATATTTTTTTTTTTTCTAAAATGATGTGATATTTTTTTTCTCAAGTTGTGTGATTTTTTTTTTTTTTTTTTTTTTTTTTTTTTTTTTGTATTGTTGTTTCCCAAATTAATGGACAGTAGTCTGTTTGGGAATTATGAATAAATAAATAAATAAATAAATAAATTGTATGCAGTGGCGGTCCCAGGATTTTGTCAAGGGGGGGCCCAAATTTTTTTTTTTTTTTTATTCATTTAAGCTCTTTTTTTGGCAGCGAAGGCCATTTAGACCTATTTTATATATTTATTTCACCTGGTTTGGTAGCCAATGGCCCAAAATGTATGATGTAGGGAAGGTAAAGAATAGGGTGGCGCAAAAATCCGACTAATTTTTTTTTCGACCTCGTGTTAGTCTAAATCCGAAGAGAGGTCGATTTCCACGTATTTTACATGAAATCTAATATGTTAAATAATATATCGTGAATAGAATATTTAAAAACTAATTTTTTTTTCAAAATTGCACAATAAAGATAATTTTGTCACGAATCCAATGATGTACGGTTGCCTGCGGAAAACCTGTGCTGAATCCCGGTTGTTGCGGTTACTTTACAGATGCACTTTTACTGTTTTTTTTTTTAGATTTTCTCAAAATTTCCTCTTACGATTTTGATTAAAATTCAAAAAACAATTATTTTTTAGACTCTCTTTAAAATGTATATTCTCATTTTGTCATTGAAATCTTCTGAAGACCACATTACTCTTGTACTTTTTTTTTTTTTTTTTTTTTTTTTAAAAAAACATTCACACTTTTTCTCATTCACACTCACACTCACACACACATTCACACAGTCTTTTCGGCAACTTAGGCCATTTAAGACTTTGACGATAACCGTTATTTATGAATTTATATATATTAGGGTCCAGGCATTTTTATTTAAGCCATCTGGTATCCAGATGGCTTAAATAAAATCATCGGACTGCCTGGGGTCCGAACCCGCGACGTTTGGTATATGAGGTTAGCACGCTAACCTCTACACCACGCCCCGTGGGCTACTCTTGTACTTCATAGGAAAGAGAAGAAATGGTTGGCATGGTAACAAAATATAAATATTTTCCTATACTTATAAATTTTACATCTTGAATGTATCGTACTGTCAGAAATTAAAAATATGTCGACACAAACAAATCTGGTGTGAGAAGCACAGGACATAATTTTCGATTCTTCTTAGGTAATCGAAACTTGTGTACCATGGCAACCATTTCTCCTATCTTTCCTATGAAGTACAAGAGTAAATTAAAGTGTTCTTCAAAAGTTTTCAACCCTATAATGAGAATATACATTTATTTTAAAGAGAGTCTAAAAAATAATTGTTTTTTGAATTTTAATCAAAATCGTAAGAGGGAATTTTGAGAAAATCTAAAAAAAAAACCGAAAAAGTGCATCTGTAAAGAAACCGCAGCAACCGGGATTCAGCGCAGGTTTTCCGCAGGCAACCGTACATCATTGGATTCGTGATAAAATTATCTTTATTGTGTAATTGTGAAAAAAAAAACTAGTTTTTAAATTTGTAATTAATTATAGTTTGCACAGGAATTTTTCAGGCAACCTTTCAAGATATATTATTTAACATATTAAATTTCATGAAAAATACGTTTCATCCAATAAACAGCTGGGTGCAAATCGACCTCTCTTCGGATCCCCTACTATATGACAATATTTTAGTTTCTCATGTTTTAAGAGACCTCTCCAAAGATGAGCTCAAAAAAATTTTTAAGGGTTGAAAATTTGAGTAACGTATTTTTTCTCTTCTAAAATTTTACCATACGAGAAAAAAAAAATCGATTTTTGACGAATTTAAAATTTTTAAAAATTTTGAAGGGGTATGGAAAAATTTTTGAAAATGAGGCATTGAAATTTGCGTTTTTAGATACCCTGAGACGTGAAAAATTTATAATTTTTTTGTTTAGTTTTAAAATATTAAATAAAACTTTTGTATTTTTGTCTGTCCAAAGGGGGGGCCCGGGCCCCCCTGGGACCGCTAGTGATTGTATGTATACCTTAGTATGTATATATATTTATAATCAACTAACTGATTTGTGCTGCACTCTTGTGGAGACTTTAAAAATCATAATTCTAAGTGGCTCCACTAGGTAGCAGCACAAATCAGCATGATATCCTCTTATATATTATGTTCACTAGGGAGACTTGTCTACTAATCATGCTGTTCATACACAATTCCAATTATAAGTCTTGAGATGTATCAGGAGATTAAAAACAGAAAGGAGTGTTACTTCTAACGTGACGTCACTTTTGGCGCCAACTCCTCCTCTACTATTCTATTCTCCTGTTACATAGATCACATTTTTTAATACAAATTTATTTAAAAAATCTGGTGTGCTGTCGCACAGCACACAACTTTCTCTTACCTTCGGTAATCGAAAATTGTGTTCTGTGCTTGACATGGAAAAATATTTTAATTAAACTTTTTGATTAATTAAAGAGGTGGGATTTATATTTTATTTATAAAATACTTTTTTCGAAAAAAAATATTTTATTTATAAAATACTTTTTTCGAAAAAAAATGTATTTTTAATGTAAAATTTTAAAAATTATTACTTAAAAATTTGATTTGTATTTATATTCTGGCAAACAAGTACAGAATGCGCCTTTAAATTACGGAAATTAAGAAAAAAAAAAATGTGTGCTGTGCGACCAGTAACTCCAGATTACCCCCCCCCCCCCGAGAAACACCTCTGGATCCGCCACTGCAGACAGTTCAACACTACGCGTGTCACCTATCCACCGTTAAGCAGTCCTTGGCTTTGCTTAACCAAATGTTCACAATATTTTTTTTATTTATAAAATTTTCTAGAAAAGTCCCATGACTGTAAAAATGATATGCCCAGTGGCGTAACGTACCCCCCCGCAGACCCCGCGATGCGGGGGGAACCCGGACCTTGGGGGGCCCACGGGCCGGGCCGGGCTAAAAAAATGTATCTTCTCAGGGCTTTGATAAAAACGGAAAAATGTAGGTAAAAAAATAATAATGAAAATTTCTCTTTGAGAGGGCCCGGGCCCTCGGGGCTCCGGTAAAAAAGGAAAAATTTAATGAAAATTTCTCTTTGGGAGGGCCCGGGCCCCCGGGTTGCGGGGGGGCCCAGCTAAAAAACGTTACGCTACTGGATATGCCTACCTTTTTTTTTAATAATTGAAAACTTAAAATAGTGACAAATTACAGGATTGTAAAATAATTAAAACATTTAATCATTTTATCTCTGTATCTATATTTGTATAATTATCTCATCATCTATACAGAGGCGTACCGAGGCAGTTGGAGGCCTGGGGCGGCACTAGAAGAGGGTGCCCTATATTGAATTTTTTTTTTTTTTTTTTTTTGGGGGGGGGTAATTTTTTGCCGCCCGCGGGACAGAAATTTGCCGCCCACGGAAAATTTTCTTTGCGCCGAACCAAAATTTTTTCCCGTCAGAAAAAATATTTTACCTTTTCCAAAAATTTTTTCCCTGTGCCGTCCACCACGGACATTTTCTCTTGCGCGGAACCAAAATTTTTTCGTGCCCCTAGATCCGGCCCTGCCGCAAGGGCCCCGGGGCCTCTGCCGGCTCGGGGCCTGGGTCGGGCCGCCCCCCCTCCGGTACGCCACTGCATCTATATATCTTTTTTCCCGACCAACGTTTTAAAATAAATTTTACATTTCTATAAGAAATATTTATATAAAGAGTATAAAATAGCATTTAAAATAAAGGGAAATTGATAATAATAAGAATAAAAAAAAGTGCACGAGGTGGATTTGAACTCGCAATGTTTGGTAAAGCGAGGATGGAAAAAAATATTGTATGCTGACCACTTTATCGATTCAGCTATCTTTGATTTTATTTGATTAAGGAAAAATAAACCAACCATATAAGCAACAGTAAATAAAAGACTTATTAAAAAAATTTTAATATTCCACATATGATATATCATTTTTCATTACTTTTTATGCTGATTAATAATTTATAATTAAAATTTTTATAGCAGGCCTAGTTTTCAAATAATTCAATGATCAAACGTCAGATTGTTTATGTCTTAATGTAATTAAACCAAAAACTCTATCTAACATATGATACATGTCATTAATTCTTGAATTCCCCCTGATTCCAGAGAACTAAAGCCCTTTTAATTATATGATCTAATTTGGGAGTTATTGGCGATCAAAGTTAAGCTTATTTGGCCCTTAATGACATCAACACTCAATTTTCTATATTATCGAAAAAGCTTATTTAGCATTGTCTGATTAAAACCAAATTTTTACCAGAGATTTATAATTAAAAAATGAGTTTTTTCTAAAGTTTCATTGAGATTGGTAAAGAAATAAATAAAATATTGACTATTTTGTAAATTTAGTTTTAGAATTCGGGATCCCGGATGGGTAAAGAGAGCGCGTCTGTGAACCGGGTCTAGGCTTGAATCTGAGATCCCAAATTCTAAAACTCAATTTACAAAATAGTCAATATTTTATTTATTTCTTTACCAATCTCAATGAAACTTTAGAAAAAAACTCATTTTTTAATTATAAATCTCTGGTAAAAATTTGGTTTTAATCAGACAATGCTAAATAAGCTTTTTCGATAATATAGAAAATTGAGTGTTGATGTCATTAAGGGCCAAAATAAGCTTAACTTTGATCGCCAATAACTCCCAAATTAGATCATATAATTAAAAGGGCTTTAGTTCTCTGGAATCAGGGGGAATTCAAGAATTAATGACATGTATCATATGTTAGATAGAGTTTTTGGTTTAATTACATTAAGACATAAACAATCTGACGTTTGATCATTGAATTATATGAAAACTAGGCCTGCTATAAAAATTTTAATTATAAATTATTAATCAGCATAAAAAGTAATGAAAAATGATATATCATATGTGGAATATTAAAATTTTTTAAATATTTCTTTTATTTTATGTTTCTTATAAGGCTTATTACTTCTTATATCAATTAAATAAAATGTGGCGTAAGTGGTTAATTCGTCATAACTTTTTTCCATTCTCACTAAACCAAACTTCGCGAGTTCAAATCCACCTCCTGCACTTTTTTTTAAATTCTTAACTGTTTTTTATACCTCATGTGAGGGAGGGGGGAAGAGGTTGGCGCTCGCGCACTTGCGCCAAAATCTCCTGGCACGGAGGCGGCAACCAAGTGCCGTTCTTTTGTATTATGACAGCATCTTTCAAGTCTGTTTGATTAAAGAGAAAGTATTGTGCTGTGCGCCAGTCACACCAGGTTTTTTATTTAAACGTTTTGATTTCAATATTTTTTTTTGATTTGACAAATTTTTTTTAGGAAATTTTTTTTTTTTAAACGTTTTGAGTTGAAAACTTATTTGGTTTTTTACTTTCTCTTACCTAGGATAGGTGACCCCGAAAAGGAAGATCGTTGAACGACCGCCAGAAGCCATTAATATATAATAACAAAAATCAATCAACTTTTCAATTCAAATGGCCTCAGAAGCCAAAATGACAATAGGAATTTTAAAATTTTATTTCAACAGGTGATTTTTAATAATTTTTTAACCCATTCTATTTTCCAAGATTGTTATGATAATAATAGTGAAGGAGAAATGAATCGTTTATTTCAGAAACCACCTAAGCGACAAAATTTTAAATCATGTGTTTTTGGTGCTACTGTACAATTTAAAGGTAAATACATCTTTTAGATTATCCCAAAAGCATGTTTTTGATTTGGTAAAAAAATATTTGAAGGAGACTAGACCTATACTTAAGCTGCAAAACAGTTTTCTTTAGTTTTACGAAAGTTGAAAAAAGCGCACTTAGGTGGTTTCTGAAATAAACGATTCAAATAGAGAGTTAGGTTAGAAATCTAAATTAAATAAAGTGAGGAATCATTATATTTTTATTTTTTTTATTTAAAAAACTCTTTTCTTTAAGTACTCGGTCATTGACTTGAAAAACAAAAGAATTAAAAAAAAAGTGAACAAGTATAAACACTTTCTGTTAAGCAATTTATCAATTTCCAGGTGATGTTTGATTTTTTTTTCCGCGCTTGACGTTTTCGAGTGCATTATCAGCAACGCCGCCTCCACCTCGTCGCAGCCGCTTAACTTCCTGTTCCCCTCCTCCCGGCGAGTTGATCCGCGAGCGTCACTCACTCAGTCTGTCGTCGAGTGTGGCTCAGATCACAAAATCATATTGAATAATTCACTCGCCACGGGACACAATGCAGCATGTCGATGGTTCAGGGCAAACTGGTTCTACTTGGTGCCAGCGGTCAGTGAGTTCATCATTTATTTATTCACATTTCTTTCTAAAAATAAATACAGTATTCATACCTCCCACTATAAGTAATCAAGCTCATTTGTAAAAATGTCACTCTACTTCCAATTTCTCTTTGTTTATCAATCCGACCATTGACAGAGCATAATCAGAATTGATTTGTTTACATAGTTTGATTTAAACTTTCGACCGTTGGTTCTCGTTAAAACATTTTGTAAATTAAAATTAAACACTAGGTTATTTGTTTCAAAGGTTTTATTAATTAAAAAATTAACACTTGATTAGAATGTAATCACTTCTGATGATGACAAGGAATTGTCGAAATACGTATCAAGTGTTAATTTTTTAATTAATAAAACCTTTGAAACAAATAACCTAGTGTTTAATTTGTATATTTAATTTTAATTTGACTTTTATTTTCCTCTAAAAAATTTAATTCAAATATTTTTTCACCTTTTTATTGTTGTAGGTTAATAAGAATCATTATTCAGTTATGGACAAATACAGTAAGCGACAAAGTTAAAGCCCACCCATACTTTTTACGTTCTATTACCTATATATGTTAATATATATAAAGAGAAAGAATTTGTTTCATGTCAAAAATTCGATGTCGAAATTTTGATGGAATCCAAAAAAGTGGTTTTCGCTTTCTTATTTTTGTTTGGATTCAGGGGACCTCAAAACGTGTATATCCATCAAAATCTCAACATCGAATTTTTGACACGAATCCAATACTTTCTCTATATATTAACATATATAGAGGTAAGACTGAACGCGCACCGAACGAGCAAAAACGTTTGTAAACAAAACGTTTTTGCCTAAAACTGTTTTTCTATGGGTCAACGCACACCGAAGAGATAAAACACAATCGGGCATGATTCGAAAACAAAATGTTTTGTCCGAAAACGTTTTTGCTAGGTCGGTGTGCGTTGGCATTGAACAAAACGTTTTGCTCGTGGACAAAACATTTTGTTCGAAAACGTTTTTGCTCGTTCGGTGTGCGTTTGCGAACAAAACGTTTTGCTCGTTGCCAACGCACACCGAACGAGCAAAAACGTTTTCGAACAAAATGTTTTGTCCACGAGCAAAACGTTTTGCTCGATGCCAACGCAGACCGAACAAGCAAAAACGTTTTCGGACAAAACATTTTGTTCGATGACGATTGTGTTTTGTCTCTTCAGTGTGCGTTGACCCATAGAAAAACAGTTTTAGGCAAAAACGTTTTGTTTACAAACGTTTTTGCTCGTTCGGTGTGCGTTCAGCCTTAGAGAAAGTAAAAACACCCTATGAAAACATCAAAACAAATAATTACCTCAAACGATTATTCATCGCAAATTTTTTTTCTCCTTATTTCATGATAATATGTTTTTCTCATATTTTTAAATTAATTGATTGCTCTACTTGAGATATTTTTATATTCTTTATCAGACATTCTGACTCATTTAGATATTGATGACATTGAAAAGTGAAGCAGCTATTTGATTCAACTTTTTTTTTTTTATCCCAATTCAGGGAAATCCCATGTATTTGTTTACATTTTTATGATTCATAGATTATTTATTTTATATGAAACAAGTAATTAAGATTTTTAATTCTCATCTAAAGTTTATCTGAAAATTGAACTTGTTTTTTTTTTTTTGTTATTAAATTACATAGGTGTCATTTATTTTTGTTCGAGAGTCAAAAGTATCTTTTTACTTTCTCTTCCCTATGTATATATGTAATATATATATAGAGAGAAAGTATTGGATTCATGTCAAAAATTCGATGTCGAGATTTTGATGGATCTTCACGTTTTGAGGTCCCCTGAATCCAAAAAAGTGGTTTTCGCGACATGGTTTGTCTGTCTCTCTGTCTGTCTTGTGTGTCATGTGTCTGTGAACAAAATATCTCAAGAACGAAAAGAGCTAGGAAGTTGAAATTTTATATTTAAGTTAGGCACCCCCATGGGACGTGACACGAAGCTTTTGAACAAAATCGACCAAAAAGTACTAGTACTTTACTGATGCACTTTTTCAGTTTTTTTCGATTTTCTCTAAATTTGCTCCAACGATTTTTTTTTAAATTCAAAAATCAATTATTTTTTAGTTGCTCTTTAAAATGTATATTCTCATTTTGTGATTGAAATCTTCTGAAGACCACTTTACTCTTGTACTCCATAGAAAAGATAGGAGAAATGGTTGCCATGGTATCAAAATATAAACATTTTGCCATACTTATAAATTTTGAGCCCCGGGGGGGGGGGGGGGGGGGGAGGGAGGGGGGGGGGGGGGGGGGGGGGGGGGGGGGGGGGGGGGGGGGGGACATCTTGAAAATCGAATGTACCGTACTGTCGGAAACTAAATACATGTCGACACAAAAAATCTGGTGTGACAAGCACAGAACACAACTTTCGATTACCGAAGGTAAGAGAAAGTTGTGTGCTGTGCGCCAGTCACACCAGATTTTTAAATTTGCTTTTATATAATCATACAAATCTTTAGTAATTATTATGAACTTGTACAGTGAGGGACAATATTAAGTCTCACCCATGTGTTTTCTACTTGTGATTATTTCATTGTTTTTATAAAAGAAAATGAAAATCTTTATTGGAAATTTTTTAGGTTTGAACCATGAAAGTTTCCATTAAAAAATATATAATATTTTTTTAAAAACAAGGAAATAATCACAAGTGGAGAACGCATGGGTGGGACTTAATATTGTCCCTCACTGTACATTAGGGTGGTGTAAAAAATTTTAAATCAGGCCACCGTAAAATTTTATCTTAATCCTTATTATTTCTAGATCTAGTACAAGAATGCTCACCATTTATATATAGGGCTAAAAAACACGCCACTTCCTCATTTTTCTTCACATTTCTGACTTTATTGAATGTTTTATCTTACATGAAAACCTTGTTATCAAAATTAACTAATTTATAATTAATAAATTTTTACTTTCTAAACTCATAAAGCGCTAATATATACAGGGTTTGACCTATATATTTTAGCTTATATAAAATAAGTGGGGAAGCCCGCCTGCGCCCCCTGGACCCCCTAGCTTGCCTTCGGTGAGCAAATGCATCAAATTTGTTCTTGCTCAGTGTATGAAAATTTTGCATTTCCCCTCAGTGTCTTCACTTCCTCTGTCTCTGGCCAATCAGCGAGATAGATTGGTAAACAGGAACATAAAACCGAAGTCAGTGGCTAGCACTTTATATTGTATGATGATTAGGGCTCGGATTTGTAGGCACTGAAAATCTTTAAAATAGGCAGGCAACTAAGCACTAAAAATTATTAAAATAGGCACTTAAAAGGCATTTATTGTAAAAATAGGCACTTAAAAGGAATTATTTAAGAAATAATATAAAAAGATTTAAAAAATTGATGTCTTATTTTTGGTAATTTAGTGTGACTGGTCGCATAGCACACAATTTTTTCTTAATTTCGGTAATTCTGTACTTGTTTGCAAGAATATAAATACAAATCAAATTTTTAAGTACTAATTTTTAAAATTTTAAATTTTTTTTTTTGAAAAAAAGTATTTTTTCAAATCTCTGGGGGGGGGGAGTTACCCCCCCTTGAAATATTTTCAACGTATACATATCATATTGGCCTAAATTTGAAGCCATATTTAAAAAAAGGCAAATAGGGCGAAAACTGGGCCCTAATGATGATTGTATATCAGGTCTGATATAAAATAGTAATTGAACAATCTCTTTCTTTCATAGATATTGTATTTCTATTCATTTATATCACAACTAGGGTCCGACCGAAACAAGATTTTCAGCCGAAACCGAAACCGAAACCGAATATTCGGCCTCAACCTTAGTTTCGGCCGAAACCGTAACCGAAACCGAAACTTGTATTTCCTATAAAATTTTTTTTTCATTTTACCTTTTTTTTTTTTTCAATTTTTTTTTTCCCTCCCGTGAAAATCATTTTACCTTTTTTTTAGGGAGACTAAAATTTTTTTCTCCCTCAAGTGCAAATTATTTGACCTTTTTTTTTTTTTTTTTTGCATGCGAGTCTCATCCCATTTTTTTCAGACTCTGGTTTCGGCCGGCCGAAAGGTTCGGCCACTTTTTGGCCGAAACCGAAACTACGGCCGAAACCATGATTTTTGGCCGAAACTGGCCGAAACCGTAACCGAAACCGAATATTCGGTCGGTTCCTAATCACAACACACCAAAGAAATGCCGAGTGATTTAAATTTATCTAATTGAGTAAGTGATCTGGCAAAAAGCCACACTTGGAAAGAAAATTTTAAATTATCACCTATAAAACAAACATGTTTATTAAATTAATAAGTTCCTCTATTTAGATATATTAACGAACACTTCAGATTCTCTCAGGGGCAATTTTTTATTTTTAGTACCTTTAATTAAAAAAATATTTTTTTTCCCTAGATACTTATAATTTATTCTTAGGTAATTATCTAAAAAAGTTATCCTTGAAGTACAATCTGAAAATGCATTTTTATCGTTTGTTTCTTTATCCTTCTCTCTCCCATTATATCATTTATTCAATTAGAAACTTCCCATTTAATTTCAATGAATTCTAATAGCTCAAGTGTTAAAAAGAAAAAGTAGAGAATTGTTATTGTTAAAAAATATATTTCACAAATCTCTCTCATCAATCATAGTGTCAAACAATGACCTGGTGAGCTGTACAGCCGGAAGCAACTTTCATGGGAGTATACTGAGATGGGTTCTCGATTCTTTTTACGGATGGGAGGCATCTCAAATAAAGTTGGATAATTTTTTGCTAGGAGTTGAAGTTTGCTGAATTCAGAATCATAAGCTTGGAACGTATATGAATATTAATAGAAATAATTTAAGATTAATTCTCTGATAGTTATTTCAAGGAATAAGCTTAGCTATTTTTATCAAGACAAAATACAAACGATCCGTGAATGACAATTATTTGTTAAAAATTTTTATAAAATATCAATATTTAGAATATCAGATGAATTGTTCAGACATATGAAATTAAAAATTCTTAATACTCATATTTTTCTCATAAATTTTTAACAGGAAAAAGGTTTTGTTCTATAGGCCAATAAAATTGTGCCTAATCTTCAGCATGCAAATAACTTAATTAATTATGATAAGTTCTTTTCAGTTTGACCCTAGATATGGAGTTCATTTATTGCATGTTAAACAACTTATTCTTTTCCTGTCATGGTAATCAATTTTCACTTTTTCAGCTTTCATTTATCGATTCGGCAGATTATCAAACTCTTCCTAACTAAAAGTAATTATTACTCTAATAAATAATTTACACTATAAATAGGAGATGCCGGTTTTAGAATGAAATAGTATTTATCACTTTCTATTATAAAGATAATGATATTCAATAAATATAGTGCAAGTCTTAAATGGAGCAATGTTCAGGGTGTCTGCGTTTTGCACAGGTTCACAATTCGTTTCCAGGGCGTCCTAAATTTTTAATTAAATAAAAATACTGCTAGTGGCCTGTTGGGTTTAAGGTGTGTTTCTGCCTAAACGATAACACTAAAGGTAAATAAACTGGAACTCCTCGTTGGAAATTCAAACAATAAATTATATTAAACGATTATATCGAATTGAGCTATTAATAATAATAATTCTACATTCTAGAATTTATAATAACAATCTATTTCTCCAGGCAGTCCGATGAATTTATTTAAATCATTTTTTTTTTTTTTTTTTTGGAATGGGTGCATAAGGTCCGAAGACCTATAATGACCAATAGTCACATGCAGCCAGGAAGAAAATAAAACAAAAGGAGAAGCATAAAGGGGAAACTCAACTGCGGGAACTGAGAAGATGCCTGTTGAGGTTAGACTTGAAAGTCTGAAGATTGTAGGTTTTGGGGAAGATAGACGCAGGGAGCTTGTTCCAATCACGGGAGGTCATGGGGACAAAGGAAGAATGAAATTGATTTGTTCTGTTAGTCGTGATCTGAACAGCATAGGGATGCTGGGACGATGCCTCTCTTGTGTTCCGTGAATATGTTGCATTGGGTGGGATAATTGATTTTAATTCGGCAGAGCATTGACCATGGTAATACCTGTAGAAGAGAGATAGTGCAGATACTCTTCTTCTATGATCTAGTGACTGTAAGGATGCAGTAAGGGTAGAATCACCTATCAGTCTAATTGCACGCCTCTGTATGGCTTCCAAGGAGGAGAGAGCGTCTTTCGACGCCCCTCGCCAAAGGTGGGAACAATATTCAAGACACGGCCGAATTTGGGCTTTATAGAGGATTAGGAGTTGTTGGGAGGAAAAGTAACGCTTCGTTTTGAATAGGAAACCCAATTTCCTTGCGGTAGATTTAACCACAGAAGAGATTTGGATATCAAATGGTATAAATAAATAGCCCTATGCCTGGACCCCTTAATATATTGTATCTAAATAATCTGTATCGTTAGAGTCTAATTGGCCTAAGATGCTGAAAGACTAAAAAAAAATCTATTTCTTTATTTTTAATAAAATATTGTACTCATTAATATTCGTTGTTAAGGACGTAATTAGACGAGGGGATAAAGCAGTTATGTTTATAATCCTGAGTTAAAAATAACTCGAGTTCAAATCCTCAAAAAAATTATCCAACCCTATTTGAGATGTCTCTTCCTAAGGAAGGAAACGCGAACCCACCTCAGTATTATTGACATGAAAGGTTCTACTTTTAAGAGTAACTAAAACGTGTTCTGACACAAATGACTGGATAGAGAGATTCATTGTTGAGGAGTAGAAACAAGAGTTCTGTATATTAAATACGATGGTACTTAATTCAAAATATCTCATTTAATATCTTTAAAAAAAAAAAAAAAAAAAATCTGGTGTGACTGGCGCACAGCACACAACTTTCTCTTACCCTTCGGTAAGAGAAAGTTGCGCACTGTGCTGGTCACACCAGATTTTTTGTGTCGAGATATATTTAGTTTCCGATAGCACCTTAGTTTCAAACTTGCATTTTAAATGTTGACTGCTTCAAATAAACTATGGTTATTTTTCAAA
Organism: Euborellia annulipes; assembly: GCA_023213315.1. Lineage (NCBI taxonomy): Eukaryota > Metazoa > Arthropoda > Insecta > Dermaptera > Anisolabididae > Euborellia > Euborellia annulipes. The sequence goes on from JAKCPI010007815.1 coordinate 58,329, forward strand.
ATTTTAATCTCATATTTGGACATTTTATACACAATATAGAATCGTAAATAAATACAAAATTTCATAAGAATTGGAAAAAAATTTTTTAAATGCCTAAAAAGTTCTCTTCTTCCCTTTTGAATCTAAATTAACATACAAATCCCTATAGGAAATTAACATTGTTCCTATGCGAAGATAAGGTGGAAAGGGAATTTAAAAAGAGTAGAGAGAGACGATAATGTTTGCAAGTGAGAGAGAGACATATATGTTTTCTTTGAAACAATTAAAGACACAAATAAATTTAAAAAAAAAAAATGGGAATTTAAATAATAATTGATTTTTAATCTAAGAAAAAGAAAAAGATTTAAATTCCGTTACCATGGCATCCATTTCTATCTTTCCTATGAAGAACAAGAGTAAAGTGGTCTTCAGAAGATTTCAACGGCAAAATGAGAATATACATTTTAAAGAGCATCTAAAAATAGTTCATTTATGAATTTTAAAAAAAAATCCTTGGAGGGAATTTTGAGAAAATCGAAAAAAACTGAAAAAGTACATCAGTAAAGTACTAGTACTTTTTGGCCGATTTTGTTCAAAAGCTTATTTTGAGATTCTTCAAAGGTACCTAAGTTAAATATAAAATTTCAATCCGCTAGCTCAACTCCTTCATGCTTAAAATCTGTCCACACACACAGACACACACACAGACACACACACAGACACACACACACACACACAGACCAATTTGCGGGACCCACTTTTTTGGACTCAGGGGACCTCAAAACATGTATATCCATCAAAATCTCGACATCGAATTTTTGACATGATCGCAATACTTTCTCTCCTATATATTTCATATATAGGGTACGAGAAAGTAAAAAAATGTAGGCATTGATTTTTTTAATTCAAACCCAACAATACTTTTTAGTTCACCAAATTCCCACTAGGGAGATCCTTCGCTAATTAATTCGGTTCGCGCCTTCCAGCTCTCGATTCTATCCATCCGATGGGAAAGTCAAAACTACAAATCATGCTTTGATTCTCTTTAAAAATTGATCCAATATAAAATTTGATTGAATAAAAAGGTGAGTGAGAGATTCTAAATAACCACAAATTAGAAATTAGGGGGATTCAATTGAGGTATATAATATAATATGAAATAAAATTTAACCTATAAGTCATGAGTAAGTATTACTAATAAGGATTATTCTAATATATTCAATAATTAGTCATTAATGGGACTATTTTGTTTCTGTTTTGTATTCATTAGGTGTTGGCAAAACGTGTCTCGTGTGTCGATATGTGAATCATGCTTTCCCAAATGACCAGAGCTCAACACTCGGCGTTGCATTTTTCTCATTAAACATCTCAATCGGCGAGACTCTTGTCAAAATTCAGGTGTGGCTTTTTATTTACTTTATTAAAAACATATTAATAATTCTAAACACAATTCCTATATTCAACCAAGAGTGCCGAGGAAAGGAACATCTTGAATTGAAGATTAATTTCTATAGCTTAGATTTAGGCATCTTCCTTCAACATCCACCTTCAACAAGTATTTGTTATTATTATTATTGGTTCTATTTTTTAAGCAATAACGAAAATAATATCGAAAAATTGCCACAGGAGAATATACATAGTCTGGTTTTTCTGAACAATTGGCATCAAAAACTACCCTAGTTATGTTAATGGGCAATCGCTGAGGAAAAACACCCCTTAAAGAGAAGAGGAAGTAGTCATAACAAGGGCGGATACAAGGGGGGGGGGTAAAGGGGTAATTACCCCCCTCCGAAATTTGAAAAATACCTTTTTTTTTGGAATAAAATTTATTTTTCACGTAAAATTTTAAAAATTAATACTTAAAAATTTGTTTTGCATTTATATTCTGTGCAAACAAGTACAGTATGCGCCTTTAAATTACTGAAAGGTTAAGAAAAAATAGTGTGCTGTGCGAGCAATCACTCCCAAATTACCCCCCCCCCCCCCCGAGAAACACCTCTGAGATCCGCCCTTGAGTCATAATAAATAAATACTCAATATTAAATAAATAACAAATATCCAAATAATCTAAATGTTTAAAATGTAAATTGGTACAAAAATTCCATTTCCATTTATATAGATAGCAAACTAATACATTTTTTTTCTTTTAGGTATGGGATACTGCAGGTCAAGAGAAATTTCATTCGATAGTTCCTATGTTTTATCGTCATGCAAGTGCAGCTCTTCTTGTTTTTGATTTATCCGATCCGAAAAACATTTGATGACCTTCAATCATGGATAAAAGGTTAATTAAAACCTGTTTAGGATTTAATTAGTTTTTTTTTTTAAATAAATTTTTGTCGCCGCCTATAGAAAAGAGGTTTTATATAAATTTGAATCATTTCATATTTTTATATCAGCCTTTTCCAAAACAAATTAAACCCTAAGTTAAAACCATTTTAGAATATAACATTTTCAAGACTTTGGATCAAAACTTTATAAATTGTTCTTAAAAAATAATTCTTCTGACTTTCTATGCATTTTTAAGTTAATAGTAAGGTATTCTCTAAAAAATTCTTATCCTCTATCAAGACTTTCATTAAAAAATTTCGCATTATTTATTGTGTGACCTAGTCAATTAAAACTCTTCGTTATGAAGACGTTAGAAAGTCGAAGCTCCTTAAATCGCACCCAACACATAAATGAGTCTTCAGTTACCTATACAGTGAATAAAAAAATGAAGGAAAACTTTTACAAATACCCTAATTAATAGATTTTTTCTCTATCCGAATATCAAATCTTCTTTCATTTACAGAGGTATTCTCCTGGTCTGCAGGCCAATCGAGTCCATTTCTTTTTCGTAGTTGGAAACAAAGCAGATTTACCTGAACGTCAAGTTCAATCATCTGAAGCAAGATCTTTCGCTCTTCGCCATGGAGCCAATTATTACGAAGCTTCCGCACTCACGAATTTTGGTAAGTGTAATGGCAATTTTGTGGGTATTTTATTTTATCTATACATAAATAACACATCTTTTCCAACACTAATAATATATATATATCTATCCAACAATATTTATGTTCGCGGGCTTGGTGTTGGGGTTAGCGTGCTGACCTTGTATTATAAGGGTCGCGGGTTCGGATCCCAGACAGTCCGATGATTTTATTTAAGCCATTTGGATACCAAATGGCTAAAATAAGAACGGTTACCATAAAAGTCTTATATGGCCTAAGTTGCCGAAAAGACTGTGAATATGGGTGTGAGTGTAAATTAGAGAAAAGTATGAGAAAAAAAAAACATTATTTATATACAATACTTCCCTTTTTTATTTTATATATAGAAAAGAGGATTTGATATACGAGTGTGAAATGTCGGTTTGAGTCAAAATCTAAAATCTTTTATTAATAATAACAATGGAATGATAGTATATTTAAAAGTGTATCTTAAATTTTAGAAGGAAAGCTCTACCTAAAAACTTCTTGATCTGTTGAAACATTCCGACTTTTATAATCACCCCAGATCAGCAAATTTAGTCACTACAGTCCCTGGTCAATTTATTAGACACACAACAGCAAATTTTGATTACTAACCAATGAAATTTCGTTTTTTATTATAGAAATTGTTATGAATATATTATAACAGGAATAGGTAGATGAAGGCAGCCAGCAAAGAACAAAAACTTTATTTAAATATCGTCGACGTTTCGGGAACGCATCGCTCAATTTATATGGTGTTAGACAGGCAAATTACAATTAATCTTTACAAGTATTTTTTAAAAAACAAAACATGACGAAAGATTTACGATAAATTGTTAATGTTGTTTAGATTGATACATGTAGGTCATACAAAATTATATGCATTCCCGAAACGTCGACGATATTTAAATAAAGTTTTTGTTTGCTGGCTGCCTTCATCTACCTGTTCCTGTTAATTATCACTCAGCCATTAATTTCTTCTTTTGAATATATTATATACGTACTTTATAATGCATAGGTTTTGTATATTAGAGAAATTAAGATTTATTAATGCTGCAAAGACTCCTATTCCCAATTTATTAATAATCCAAAATAGAAATTCTTTAAAAAAAATAAATTTTTTCATTTGGGACGAAAGGTGTTTTATAAATTTTGCAAATATTTGTACTATAGATCATATTATGCCTGTCTTCTTCAAAGTTCCGCTGATAATTCAAGATTTTTTAGCTAGAATTTCGTTCTCTTTTCAAATTTTTTTCTTCAACTTCCTTTTGCCATCTCTTCCTGACTCATTATTCTTTCGGAATATATGCTTTTATCTTGGCTGCTATCTTCCAGTCATAATTCCTTTAATTTCGTCACGAGTCCTCATGAACCCATAATTTTATTATATGGTTGGTGTGCAGGAGTGAACGAGGTTTTTTTGGCGGTAGCGAGAGCCATCGCAATTAGCAGCAAACGTTCTTCTGGGGATTATCGCACTGATAGTCTTCTGATCTACTCACCCGAGAGAGGTTTGGGTAGTGCCGCAGCTCTACGGGATGCGGCACAACTTCGCTATCTTGACGAACATGGTTCTAGGGGATCTCGATGTTCGGCACAACCTAGATGTTCGGGCTCGATGACTGCGTCCCCATTCTCAAGACGTCCCAAAAGCCCTTAGATATCTATTGTGATCATGACTGAAGAGTAAAACCGTTTCTTTCTAACTTGTAAGATAAAACTATAATAAAAAAGTACACTGAATGATTAAAAATAGATCTAAAAGCCTCGAAATGTGTTTTTAGTATAGGATTTGAGATAACTTTGAATTAATCTTACATGCTTGTTATATTCTTTTAGGGCCATTTTACACCAGCGTTTTTGCCGCGTTTCTAACGCTTCAAAAACGCGAGTCAAACAGAACTAAGGAGTTTAAATTAGAGCTTATACACGGGCGTTTTGATAGCTGGAGTTCGAGCGTTTCTAACGCGTCAAAAACTGGATGAAAATGCGGCCATAGAATCGTGTTCAAAACGCTCGTGTAGAATGGCCTTTAAAGGGATTTATCAAATTTTTATCATTATTAAGATAAGGACACTGAAGAAGTGAGACCTACCAAAGACTTCCAAAATATTCGTTATTAAAGTATATAAATAATGTCATTTTTATACTTGTTATGATCATCTTCGTTTATTCCTTAAAATAATGATTGTTCAAGAGAACAAAAAAGACCTTTTTTTGTTGCCGGGGCATTTGAAGCTATTCCTGGATAGGGTGGGTAGCGGTGATTACAAAAATGCCACCAGTTGTGCCCCATCATGTCTAGTTTTAGAGCTATATAGAAAATTAGAAAATCTGCTCTAAAGCGGCTCTAATTTTGAATTACCTAGATTTTTCTAAGGCGTTACCTCTTAAAAAAATGCAGATAGATGAATTACATAGAAATATAAAGTCCAATCGGAGGTGATTTACGCAAAACAGGATAAAAGTTTAGAAAAATTGAATTTTTTTAAATTTTTTTTCAATTTTGACACCCCAAATACAATTTTTTCCATCCCTGAATGCAAAAAACATATATTTAGGATATTCTATAGTTCTTTAGCTTTCCAAAAATCATTCATTCATGAAAATCCGTTAATAATTAACGAAATTATATTCAAAACAGTTATCAAAGTTTGGTGAAAAAAACGCTTTGGCTGCCTATCTTTTAGGCGCTTTGCTCTCTCCTAGAATAGAGATCTCATAGGAATAAATATAACTATTTAGAGATATTTTACTATTTTGTTCATAATTTCGCTAATAAATAATGGATTTTTCACGAATGAATGATTTTTAGAAAGCTAAAGAACTATAAAATATCGTAAAAATTTGTTTTTTATTATTCAGGGATGGAAAAAATTGTATTAGGGGTGTCAAAAGTTAAAAAAAAAAAAAAAAAAAAAAAAAAAAAAAAATTAATTTTTCTAAACTTTTAGTCATGTTTTGCGCCTGTAGAGGAGGCAATGGCTAAGCCGGCTAAGCTGAGGATTACAGAGTCCGAAGTCTCAACGGCTCGGCTCATCTTGCCGCAAATAATTCAAACATCCTGCCGAAGTCTCCTCTTAGGGTAGGTAGGGGGATAGCCCCACCGTGGTATCACAAAGGGCCTAATTGGCCTAAGTGTGTTCCCTCTCTGAGAACGGCCACTTCAACCTAACCTAACCTAACCTTGCGCCTGTAAATCACTTCCGATTGGACTGAAACTTTATATTTCTATGTAATTCATTTATCTGCATATTTTTAAGGGGTGTCACCTTGAAAAATCTAGATAATTCAAAATTATAACCGCTTTAGAGCTTATTTTCTATTAAAAGTTAATTTTCTAAAATCTCTACTGTAGGAGAGAGCAAAGCGCCTAAAAGATAGGCAGCCAAAGTGTTTTTTCACCAAACTGATAACTGTTTTGTTTATAAAATCGTTAATTATTAGCAGATTTTCATGGATGAATGATTTTTGGAAAGCTTAAGAACTAAGGAATATCCTAAATATATTTTGCATATTGTTAAGGGGTAACGGCTTTAAAAAATCTAGGTAATTCAAAATTATAACCGCTTTGGAGCAGATTTTCTAATTTTCTCTATAGCTATAAAACTAGACGTGATAGGGCAAACCTGATGGCATTTTTGTAATCACCGCTATCCAAATATCCAGGAATAGCTTCAAATACCCCGGCAACAAAATCACTGTTCCCTGTATTATCGCTAATTTAAAGACTTGAGATGAAGGGTCTATTGAATAATTATTCACAAGGAATTTTTATAAAATATTTATTTTTAAATATTTTTAAGCAAATTTTATTGAATATATTTTAATTATTATAAAGTTTATTATATAAAACTTGCTGTTAATTATATATTATGATAATAAAAAAAAGTAAAAAATATTAATTAAACTTGAAAAATAAAAACAAAAAAGTACTGTTTCTTATTTTTAACAAAAATAAATAATTAAGCTAGAAATTTTGGTTCTAGGCAAGAAATTTTTTGTGGTTTTGCTTTGTCTTCTCTAGAATCATTGAAATGTATAAAATTAATTTGTTTCAGGATGAATTTTGGCCTCAGATCCACAGGATACACACTCGAATATTTAGAAAAACGAGATTGCCATATCTAAATACTTAAAATTGTGTAAAATGAAAATTTCCAAGTCTTTCTATTTAAGCACCTAATTGTGCTCTGCTCAAGATAAGTAATAAATATTACTCAAAATTTTTCATTTACTCGATTGCTGCCTTCCTTCGCAGCACTTATGTATAAAAGTTAGTTTCTTGATCAATCAAAGAAATTTAATAAATTGTTTCTCATGTGGTATAAGATACTACCACTTCCTATCCTTCTTTTATTTTCTATCTTTGATAATTAGCTGGCCATAATTTATTAAATTGGCATTTATAAGTTAAAATATGTATTGTTTATAAGGGTATTCTTTCTAAAAGAATTTAATAGAAAGTTTTTATTTTATTTATTTTTTTTTTTTTTGAAATTCCTATCGGGATCCCTGTTTATTTACCTGAGGTGCTTTCGTGCACGAAGACACACACTCAAACCCAACCGGCCTCTGACCGTAGCCATCTACCGGCACCCCGTAAAGTAAAAGAAAGTTTAATTACAATAATATAAATGAAAGGCTTACTATTTTTTTAATTTGGCCTCTCGGCTGCTAAGTCCATTTAGGGATTTATTATTTATTTAACAATATTTACCAAAAAATATTTCAACCTCTTCACAGATTACTCCAATTATGAAGACCGTGTTGGGAATTTTTTATTCCTTATTTTCTACAGAGTTTAAGGGAGGTTCAGAGGTTCTCTCGCCTGTTAAACTCGCCAATCATGTTAAATATCGGCGATCTCTTTGAGATTTGGGTCCTTGATTTACCCTCGTAGTTGAGTGATCGTTTTCGCGAGTTGATCGGCGGTACCTTAAAACCAATTTTAGCGAGTAACTGGCTGCAGACCCGGCGTTCATCAAGCCGAAAGATTCGTCGGCTCTTCTTTCAGAGAGACTCTTCAAATCGAACACCCAAACAAGTCATACCCTAATATAATGGTCATGTAAAGACCAGTAGCCCTAAAGTATAGATATCTCAGGAATTTTCTCTGGACTTTTTCCAGAGCGTCAACCTGTAAAAACTGAAACCGGCTCCACGCCAGGGGAATATACTCTATATGAGGCCTAACAAGTGAATGAATCAAGATTTTTTTATTGTTGAGACATTATCAAAAGACTTGGACTAGTTTTTATTACATACATATATTCAAATTGATGTATTTGGATGGCTACTGGGGGACTTTCTTCAACACGCCTCGGACCCGAAGTTTCGATGCTCTTGGCATTGCTTAACTGCAGTGGTTTTGGTGGCTGTTGCTCTGATCTGTTGCCAGGTTCCCCTCATACCGTAAGTAATACCGTAGAATCCAGATACCTGTATGGCGACGGGAAGACCAGTTTGGTAGGAATTATCGGGAGTACAAAATTAT